>JARPRG010000008.1:30705-63821 GCA_031001745.1 Hartigia nigra
AGAGAGAGAGAGAAAACATCTAAGGAACAACTGTACCTTTGTGCATGGTTATCCAACTGATAAAAAAAAATACAGGACTTATCATTATCTGAATGAAAAAAAACACGTTGTTCAAAATCAGATTCTCCGGGAACTATTTTTGATCCTCGTCTGTACCTACCCTCGTTCGCGTTCACAAGTCACTCCTTAAACGGATCATGGGAGCTTGTTAAGCGCCATCCGCACTCGCTAGAAAAGGTTCATCTCGACGGGGACGGATTAAGTCCTGGTTAAGCTCGTTATCGTGTGATGCAGAGTCAGTGAAATCGTCACGCAAACACGGAAGTTAATTAAAGAAGATCGATGAACTGGAAAATGGGGGTAAAAAATCGAAAAGAAAAAAACGAACAAAAAAAACAGATTAAAGAATACAAATGTATAAATTCAGTGGAACATCACTTGGCAATTTTATATTAGAGTTTTTTATTTATTTTTTTTCTTGTTCCACTCTAGATCCCGATTTCAGATTGGAGCGTTGTAAGTTAGTCGCGCCATGTCCCTTTTGAGAAACATGAGCCTCTTCGCAAGCATCAGGCGTCTCTTGTAATGCGGCAAATTCAGTCGAACTTCAGACGTACATCGCACCTTCCTAAGTCTGTCAATGTAATTTCAACCTGAAATTCGTACTTGCGCGTGTCAATTCCATGGAATTGAACGTGAAGTTTAACAAGATTAAGAAGGAGCTCACGAATGATCCCAAAAGAAAATCCCATCCATTTATCTTCTTTATCCTCTTATTTTTGGGAACTCACGACAGAATGCTCTCTGGCTATTTTCTTATTTTTTTTTTCCTCCGAAAAATCACGTAGATCTTAAGAACTCATGCCATAAAGATCATAAAGGAGTCAGATCGAGATGCGTGTTTCTATGGCAAAATCCTACTGAAGTGGCCATAAAGATGATCAATGTATATGAGCTTCCTGGAGTCACGTTTTCAAAAGGAATAACGAGAAAGGGGTCTACACTTCGGGCGCTATTCAAATGAAAAGGGATTTGAGGTTGACGTACAATCAGATACCCTTAAGTGGTCATACCACTGTGAAGCCTTGCAAAATTTACATTTTTAGGGAATTGTCTTTTCTTGAAATGAAATGTCCAACGCAATTCAAGTTTTGTCTATATATTAATATCTATTTAAAGAATTAAATTTTTTTTTTTTTTTAATTTTTTAATACAATTTTTTTCCTAATATTTATAGTTTCGAATTGTGCTGTGTTGTAAAACCGATCTCCAGCTGGCGTAGATGATTACGGTAAAAGTATTTGAAACAAAAAATTCAAAAGATTTTCAATCAGTATCAGTGTCGCTATCGTACGGATCGAAATTATTTTTATTATTGTAAAATTTTTAAAATAGCGGATGTTCAAAGTTTCAGGTTCGAAATTCGTTAAATTCTATAATCATTTTGCACTTTAAAAAGTACGAAATTGTTAAAAGAAAAAAGGTTTCCATGGCCCCTACGATAGTCCCTGATGTGCTGAATATCGCGTACAATTTTCAGACCCATTGGTCAAATAATTTTCTTGCAATCGTCCACGCCAGTTGGAAAAATGTCGTTTGGAGAAAAACACGTTTCAAATTTTATGTTTTGATTTTTCGTTAACATATTTAATTACAATTAATCGGAAATGCCTGCTGCATAAAGTATGCCTTTAACCTCTTCAAATAACGCATCTTGAACCAATTTTACATTTTTGCGAGCAATCCGAGCCTCGTTTGAGGTCGTCAGTGACCAACGACGGTCAGTGGTCACCAGGCGCACGTCTTCCTGATTCTCGGTGAAGACAAAATCCTCCAGCCCGATTTTCACTCCCAAGACTTACATAATTTTCAGTATAGGCGCAAAACCTTCGTTCGAAATGCAAGTAGCACAATATATGGGTATTTCTAAAATTTCTGTTTTCACGGCCAATGGCGCTTGGGAACGAAATGCCAAAAGCACTTGTTAAAAAGTCTTATCCACTTCGGGAAAGAAAACATTTTCCATAGACTGACGTACACAATAAAAATAAGTGTCGAGACAAAATAGATGTGCCGAACCCCCAATGGCCCGAGTATGGTTGCCGGGCGCCACGCTGGGCGCGCCTGGTCTTCTCTGTAACTCTCAGCTATAGCAGCCAATTTAATCGAATCAGTCCACGAAACTTTTCCAGTACAATCTCAAGTATACATACTTTCGAAAAACAAAAAAAATTTCAATTTTTTAAAAGCTTCACAGTGTGCATGACCCCTTAAGTAAATGACAGAGGTATCCTATTTCATGGAATATTTATCCCTTAGCAATCAATCCATAGCCATCCCTTACTGAAACAATCACAGGAATACCACTGTGAAAATTAATGAGATTATACCGAATGATCTTCGAGATTCTTGCCTATGGCCCTTATGCCTGGTTCACAATGACAAAGTGCTGTTTCCGTATAGTTGATATATAAGTGTCGAAATGAAATTTAACAGGTTCCTTAAAGATTCAACTGAACATAGTATAATATTCACTACTGCCAAGTATATCCTACGAAGAATATAACATTGGATCGATTTAATGGAGTACAGTAAGATTCGATGCATATTCATGGCGTAAAGACCGCCTGACGCTTCAATTCAACTTCAGGCAGTCCCTTCGTTCTCGAATCCTTCGGTTAGTTGAATAACAAAGCATGAAAAAAAGATAACGATAAATAGTATTAAAAAAAAATAATCAGTATCAATCGATCATATAAGCATAAGTCACGCATTAGGTATACAAAATATCCCAAGATGATTATAATTTTTTTCGCCTTACAGTGCAATTGTGCTTAACGCACTTTATCGTGCAGGACAGATAAAGAAAAATGACGTAACTCGTGCATCAGGTTTACAGAATGACAAATGCTTCGAAGTCACTTTCGAAGCCAGGCTTAACGTCAAATATCACATCCGCGATAGTAGCCATGGAAATATTTCTGTTTCCACTGAAATGGGATTATCGTACAAGCGTGTATAATTTAGTATCGAGTCAGGAACGAAGTGTATTCGATTTCGTACTTCATCATGAAATTGTATACATTTCAAACAATATCCAATCTTTGATTGAGCTATACAATTGAACAAGAAACAAATGTTATTATCTCCTCTCACGGGAGTTTGGATTTTGTAATCGACTATAGGATGATAAACAGCAAGGAACTTGTATGTCGCGCTAAGTATGACGCAGGTCATCTATACTCTACTCCATGTAATCCTAGTGGCTGACAAAAGGATTATCATATGCATAAGCACACAATGCACCTCAAGAGAAAACCATAGTTGAGAGTAGTGGACAATGCATCTTGTAGTACATAGACGATCAGTCGCTGTACTGTACGTATTATAATTATAAACAGAAATTAATTACATAAGATAGAGGGTTTATCAGAAATATAGAAGAAAAAAAAAAAATGAACGTCTCAAAAGCGAATTTTTTAAATGAAAAGTCTATCTGTACATTTTTTTCTATATTAAGTTTTTTTTTAAATCTGATTCCCGTAACGAATTACATGTAAAAAAATTGCAGATAATAAAAATAATTTCACATTGTTCTGCTACTTTTAGAAAGGGATTGCATAATGCTTGTAAATTAAGTCGGTCAATATAGCTTCACAAAGTTGAGTGTACACGTTCTAAACAGCAGGCCAGATTTCCTACTGCAGACGGACAATTAATCAAATTAAAGGGTAACGTGGGGTTCTTCAAGAGGTAAACTTTGACGTCCTCGTTAATCGGCTGCGAAAGCGCTTTTAATCCTAAGGAAATATTGCCTCCAATTATCAAATTTAATGAAGGAAGCACGGGAACGGCCTGGTTGAACGTCCTGAGGCCAAAATCAGATGAACTCCAGATGAAAAGATAAAGTCCAAATGAAAAGCGAGAATATAAAGAATAATTTGGTAGCATTATAAAGATAACACTTTTTTATATAATATTTTTTAATTACATCCATACGCGTCTTTCAGGCATTCGTAGTGCAACACGTGGACGTCTGCATGTTTAGTAACGGGAAGTTCAAGAACGTCGTGGCGCTAGTGTCGTCCCAAGATGGCTGCCCGGTAGGTCCAGGCTCAAACCTCAGTAAGACTTACACATTGAGGCCGATCAAGGGTTCGACCAAAAACTGGATAGCATTGGAAGACAGTTACACAAAAGCCGGAGCCACCCTTGCGTCAACGGTCATTTGTTCCGGTGGTAGACCAGAGGATAGAAATGTTTTTGCCATCTACGTTTCCTACTACGTGAAGGTAGCCACTGATTGTATCCTAAAATAAAAAGCACTAATAACACAAGCCAAGTAAATTTTGAACGAGTGAATAATTTTCAGGTTAAATTACTGATCTCAGCAATGGGCGGTGAGGTCTCGCTTAAGCTGCCATTCACTTTGATGCACAGTAACACGGATCCGGATCTGATTGGCTTCCCGTCGCCACTGAAGGAGCTGATTAAATCGCCAGAACGAAATCAAGAGAATTTAAACCCACGAGAGGATCAGTCGGTCCAGGATATTGAAGCCGAGAGTAAGGGTAACCACGGCGTAGAAGATAAGGGTAGGACAATAGCCGACGTGGATCTGATAGAACACTGCGAGGAGACCGGAAGTACCTGAGAGCAGGTCGGGGTGGTCCTCAGAGATGAACCCCGGACTGCAATGAAAATCAACTACACGAAAAATCTTAAAAATACTAGCAACAAGCAGTGCAGGGAAGGATTCAGTATACAAAGGGCCTGGTGCTGCTTCAGAAGATCCTCGTAGTCGTGATGCAGAAGCATAGTGGCGAATTTGAAATTTTTCAAATATCAAGATAAGATAAAAATTAGACTAGCTATTTTCATCGAAAGAAAATTATTGCGTATCCAGAGTATATTAGGGAGACTTTCGATATCGATAAAGAATAATCCTGTCAATTTCATCGTAAAATTCTCACGAATAAAATCTGTATTGACCCAGGAAACACGATACTCTCTGCCGACCCAGCCCTTGTATGCATTTACGTATATATTGATATATGTAAAAATACGTGTGCATTTATATTTTTCTCATATATGTCTATATTTTATTATATGTTATTTTGGCCGCGACATATGTTCGCCTATTTTTACATATATTTATTACATAAAATTCACATATCTTTTTCCGTGCGGCGAGACTGGACTGGAGCAGCGCCAGCCAATGCTGAGCTAGAGTCGACCAAGCCCCGGCCGACAGTACGGTGTTTCTTGCATAAATAAGGTAGATGTCCCAGTCATCGGCCACGTACCAGTAATCGTCAGTGTGTACTTTGACTATAGCAAATTCTACAGTATTATAACACAACAGACGATTGCTGGTACATGGCCGAAGACTGGCACATCATCCACCTAATATCAAGAGTATGAATGATTTCGCTAATGAGAATTTAATAGGTTTAACGAGCGCTAATAATCAGCCGAGAAAGATTAACATGAGATAAAAATGGCCCTTTTAGGACCTTGGGATAAGCTTCAGATGATATTTTATCTATGGTATCTTCTAATCGCTCGGCGATCAACCCTTTAATCTTTCTCGTCGCAAGTTTCATTCGCACTGCCACTCATCAACCCTTTTAGTGGATGAAACCAACGCAGAGAGTTTACTCAATCGAGTTTCAAAACTTATTCTTGAATTTTTATCCACTTTTTTTCTTTACATTTGCGTTCTCGACAGATCAAGATCACCTCATTTTTTGTAAACTGCGTACACTATTTTTATCTGGGACGAATTGAACCTTTTGCACCACAAAAATTAAAAGGAAAAAAAGACAAACGAATCTTGGCACGAATATATTGTACAATTTTCGAAAGACGAATGGAAGCCTAAAAGAAAAGGTCTATTGTTTATTTACTTACTGTAGCGTAACGTGTAGGAGACTATGTATAACGCACTGTAAATAATATCTTATGTATATAATTATGTATGTATGTGTGTATGCGTGTGCACTTAGGATACTACAAAATTCATGTGTGATTAAGATGCACGTAAGTCGATTAAGCGAGGACTCGATTAACTGTAATTTAAATTTCCCGCCAATTTCTATCCCACTTTATAGACCAAAATGTCAATAAATGTAACTATACCGCCGAACTGCTGAAAAATACTTTTCCTTTTTTTTTAATCAGGAGGGTTAGTCTATTTAGACATAGTTTGACTGCTGTATGATTGATTTTTATGATACCTACGATAAGATACGTGTAACAGTCTGAATAAAGATAGCAAAGTGTATAAATAAATGGCGTTATGGTATTTTACATCCTTCTGAACTTAAGATACACGATGTGAGCGTGATGTAAGAACTGTGTTACAATTTTTTTATGTTTTCCGGAAACGAAGAGATTCATGATTTCGATATTTGAAACCCCATAGAGTCTTGAGGGGAAAGCGAGCGAATTCATCCAATAAAAATTGAAACTTTCAATTGATATTTTCTTCCACCCTTGTTTTATATGCTATACAGGTATAAAGAATAAAGCTAGTATATAAGGTGTTCCAATTTAACTGACAACCTGAAGTATTACATAACTTAGTCAACATATTTTTTAAAAAGTTCCGTATAAAATATATGAATATCGAGGGGGAAAGAAGATTATGATATTAAATTTTGTATAAATAATCTGATTAAGGTCGGATGAAGCTCATGTTTCTTTTTTTTTTTTTTAATGGAAAGGTACATCTTTTAGTGTATAGATCCATGGAGAATTAAATTCTGACTAAAAAAAAAATACTGTAGTACAAGTGTCCTAAAAGTGATGGAAATCGTGATACTTTACAAAATTTTTCCGAAAAACGTGATCGTACGCTGGATGTGCACGTGTTTGCCTCGCACTCAGCCGAAACCAGAGCCGTGACGAAAACACATGTAAACGATTGTTTTATTTGTTTCTTGTTTTTATTTTAGAAATGAAAAAAGTCAAAAAATACAATTTAGTGTTTTATCATTGTTGAACATTAGATGAAAACTATACGAGTTATTGTTTTCAGCGGTTACAAATAACATTTCAACAATTATTGCAAAATTCGCATGTACTGAAGTTTCATCCATGATAGGCTTTAAGAGTTAACGCGGCAAATGTTCGAAGTAATTGCCACAAACTTCAATGCAGACTGGCACTCGACTGTTCATTGGTATTGAGTAAAGTAATTTTGTAAAGTACCTCATTATGTTAATCGCGTAGTATTGCGAAAGAAGTTTTAGTTTCCGAAAAAAGTAATAAAAAAATATTAGAAGAAAAAGAAAGAAAAAAACGTAAAACGACAATACGAAGAAAAAAAAAACAAATGGAACCACTGTTTCTCTGTGTCCTCGTCGTGGCTCTGGTTTCGGCCGAGTGCGAGTAAGGTATAATAACGTTTTTCACATAAATTTAGTAAAATATCACGATTTCTATCAACTTTAGAACACATATTTTGGTTCTTTGTTTTACTCAGAATTTCAATTTCTATTGATCTGTATAAGAAAAAAATGTACGTTTCCATTAAAAAAAAAAGGGAAATAAACTTCATCCTGCCTTAATCAGATCGTTTATAGAAAATCTGATATCTTTTTTCCCCCTCAAAGCACTATAACGTTTATCTGAAATTTTTTCTTGTATTTTGGATAGTTTATGTAATTTTTCGGTAGTCAGTTAAATTGGGACACTCTGTATATGGTGCATATATATATATTTCTGGGCCATACGTGCGTGAAATTGCCTATAAAGCTCTAGAGCGGGCGCTTGTTTCGTTAAGAAACGATATAAGTCGTCAATAGCATAAGTTATCCGAGCACAACGGCCTTCAGCTCTACGTGAAACTTTATGACTTTTTCAGTAAAATTAAAGTACCTTATACCGTTGGGAAGTTTTGGAATGATTTTCTGATTTTTATGGCAATTCTCTCACTTTCATTTTGTCACTGGTATATAGAAATTGCTAGAGGAAACTTTATCTTAGAAGAGCAGAGTGATACTAGCCTGTGTAGTGGCATGTTTTTAAACTATTATGTAATCCTTAAAATTAAGATATGTACAGTTTGGGTATAACGATATTAATAGGATAGATATTAATTGACTCACCATGCCAGCTTGCTCTGCTGTAGCCTCTGACGATTGGCTTGCTCTGCTTGCTCTCATCGTCATGTACCATTATAAGGACATACTTAAAGACACCGTTAGCATCTATGTCCACATCAGGGATTTTATCGAGGGCTTGAGACATTATACACAATCTTCGAGTGCTCTGGATGGCAGCTGTTATTAAGAAAAAATTCAAATCAAGGTTTTATTAAACTTGTTACTTTGAAAAAAATCTTTTAAATATTATGTCAGTATTATCGTAATACAATAGCTGTTATATGTCTGTCATGTATTTTTAAAACACTGGGATATATTACACAATAACCTAAAAGTAGTTCATACTTGTTAGTATCATTATTTGTATTGTGTATAACAAGTAATACTGACATTGTTACAAATATAAATATTAATGAGATTTTAACGAAATTAGAAAATCAAATCTTTAAAAATGTTATTCTATAAATATCTATAAATACCTTTATGAAAATTTCGCCGGGTTGAACTCCACAGGAAACTAAAACTTTTGCAACTTGTGAAAAACATAACGCA
The DNA here is from genome assembly GCA_031001745.1 of Hartigia nigra. Lineage (NCBI taxonomy): Eukaryota > Metazoa > Arthropoda > Insecta > Hymenoptera > Cephidae > Hartigia > Hartigia nigra. The sequence goes on from JARPRG010000008.1 coordinate 39,369, forward strand.
ACTGGAATAATAAATGTCGCTTCGTCTCGAACAACCTTGCTGACATCTTCAGTGAATAAGCTGTACGAACTTTCACGGAAGTGTAACACTAATTTCGAGTTTCTGTAGTCGATATCTACTCCTCACCACTCGTATTGAAATTAGTAACACAAATCTGTCTAGATGGCAGCACGAACGGCATAAAAATTATATTTGAAGAAATTTAATCTTTCACTTCAATGAAATGTAATCAAGTTCTTATTTTAATAATAAATGTATTAGTATATCCAAGAAATGGTGTATTTTTATGTTTAAAGAACATATGTTTAATTCATCTTTTCACCACATGAGCGCTGCTAAAGAAGAACAAACGCTTCTACGTCATAGTTTATGGTTCTCCCTCCTTCTGGACTATTTTCCCCGGTTACAATTTCCTTCAAGTCTTTCTCGTTCGGCGTATCGTTGAATGGACGTCGTAGGATAGAATCCAAATTCATCCTACAACTAAGGAGAAGTAAGGCGGCCAAAAAATGTCAGAAACTCTTCAGCTAAGAGGGACCCTTCGTGGGCACAATGGATGGGTCACGCAAATCGCCACGAATCCGAAATATCCGGATATGATTTTGTCTTCCTCACGTGGTAAGTTTTTCCATCTGTTTATAAGTTGTGCTTTGGCGTTCATCCACTTATATGAATTTTTTGTAACGTCTATCTTTATACGATAAAACTTTCATCATTCAGAGTTTAGTTCCGTGTGTATTTTAATAGTTTACAATATTTTTTAGACAAGACTCTGATCGTTTGGAAACTCACTCGTGACAAAGGCAACTATGGTATTCCCCACAAGCGTCTTTATGGACATTCCCATTTCATCAGCGACGTCGTCCTCTCGAGCGATGGTAACTACGCCCTTTCTGGTTCCTGGGACAAAACCCTGCGTCTATGGGATTTGGCTGCCGGCCGTACCACCAGGAGGTTCGAAGACCATACTAAGGTGTGAATTTACTACGAGAGACACTATAGAAAACTGATAGAAAATGGAACAAAGCTTCCTTTTCTAAATTTTTAAAACTCCAAGGCGTCGGGAACGCCAGCACTGGCGAGATTATCCAGAAATGGAAAAACTGAAGCTTTTTTTTTTATATTTTTTTTTGTACTTGGTATGTAGAAGAGGCGGAAGTAGAACTAGCACTCCAATTTCGTAAGTAATGGAAAATAACTGGTCGACCCCTTAGTTGCGCCGAAGTTGTAGCTCTTTTAAAACATCGTGGACATTTGTCTTTGTTCTTAGGATGTTTTGAGCGTCGCCTTCTCCGTTGACAATCGCCAGATTGTTTCTGGTTCTCGGGATAAGACTATCAAGCTTTGGAATACTCTTGCCGAGTGCAAGTATACCATCCAGGATGATGGACACAGCGACTGGGTTAGCTGTGTTCGCTTTTCACCAAATCATGCTAACCCTATCATCGTATCTGCTGGTTGGGACCGTGTTGTCAAGGTAAAATTCAGTATTATACATGGATTTCAATTATTCAAGAGAATCTGTTATATTATTCAATGTGATGAAAGTTTCTATAAATAACATGATTTTTATGAGTGTTTGCGGATATGGGACTGATAACTAATTTCATATTTGTCAAATATAATTTTTAAAATGAACTATTTTCAACAAAGTATTCTTCTACGCAGGTCTGGAATCTGACTAACTGCCGTCTGAAGATCAACCACAAAGGGCACACAGGATACTTGAACACAGTAACTGTTTCGCCTGATGGTTCACTGTGTGCTTCAGGTGGCAAGGTGAGTTATAAGCAAAAACATTTTAAGTTTTAAAAATTAGGGTTATGTTTATTTTATAAATGATGAAAACATCTTGAGACCACGATGTCCATGAGTGTCTTAATACGGATATGGGGCTGAAATACTTGTAATCAATGTTCGTATGGCAAACATATGATGTACAGGAATTAATAAAATCTTTACTTTCAGGACTGCAAAGCCATGCTCTGGGATCTGAATGACGGCAAGCATCTGCATACTTTGGATCATAACGACATCATAACTGCATTGTGCTTCAGCCCCAACCGTTATTGGCTTTGTGCTGCTTTTGGACCCTCCATTAAGATCTGGGATCTTGAGACCAAGGAGATGGTCAATGAACTTAAGCCAGAGGTAGTTTCTGCTATTAGCAAGGGCGAACCTCCACAGTGCTTGTCACTTGCCTGGTCTACGGATGGACAGACTCTCTTCGCAGGTTACTCTGACAACAACATTCGTGTCTGGCAAGTGTCTGTGACTAGCCGCTAAGAGCTTTGTACAATACCAAAATAAATTGAAAAAAATACCCGAAAATTGTGCGTTTTATTTTTTAATAGTATTTATTGAAACAAATAACACTGAAAATTGTGATTATAATACACCTATTTTTTTACAATTTATACATATTTTTTCACCTTTGTTTACTCGTTGCTGCTGTTTTTTTCTTTGACCTTATTCTCTAGCTTTTCAAATTCTTTCTTAGCTAGCTGTTCTGCTTCGTCTTCTATTTGTTCGACTGCCAATACTTCTGGTATATAAAATTGCATCATATTTTGTACACCATTTTTTAGAGTTACTACCGAGCTTGGACAATTGGTACATGACCCTTGCATCTTGAGTTTTACAATACCATTCTCAAAACTCTGAAAGCATTAAGGCTAGGTAGATTTTTTAACAAGCTACTTTTCTATATTCTTCACTTACCACAAATACTATATCTCCACCGTCTTCTTGTACAGTTGGCCGTATTCGAGTATCAAGTAATTCTTTTATCATCTGTACAGTCTCATCGTCGTCTTCGTTGATTTCTATAAGTCCCCATATTTATGATTTTTATATTTGTCATTTACGGTTAATGTACTATACCATATTTTTTTAAATGCACATACGAGTGTCCGATGAAGGCTGTTCCTCTGTCAATATCGGAAGTCCACTGGCATAAAAATCCATAATCGTGGCAAAAATTTCAGGTTTCAACACTTTCCAGTCAACATCCTCATCGGTTTTTGTTACAGTGATAAAATCAGGTCCATAGAATACAGATCTAACACCATCAATTCTGAATAGCAGTTTAGCCAATGGCGAACAATATGCTTCCGTAGCGTTTGGAAAATCTTTAGTCTGACCCTGTTCTAACACAGGAACACCAGGCAGAAATTTCAGACTGTTTGGATTCGGTGTATCCTGTGTCTGTATAAACATGTTTCTTTTCGAAAAGCCAAATGTCGATTCAGTCTTGGTAGACTGCAAGAGAGTCTTCGATCCAGGCAACTGATAATTGGAATGCAGCTGTCTGACATTTTTAACAATCCTAAAAATATATTTATACATTGCTAATTCTCTAAGAATGAATAAAACGATAGAATAAAACCTCAAAATATTTTGAATTATTTTGTAAAGCACAAGATTTATACATAAAAAGAACTTACTTAGAGCATTGGCAAACTAATACCGGTCGACAAGCCAAAGCACGAGCCGCAAATATCGATCTTATAATTAATTTATCCATTGTTTTATGATTTTTCTGAATCTGTCAACATTAAAAATACTTTAATCCCCGTCAAAATAGACAAGGTATCTGGAATCAGAACAGCCATGCGCGTTTAGAAACTTATCGTCATAGCGATTGGCTGTATCTTCTGGCGCGAATATTTCTGACAATTTAAAAAGACTCTGGACCACTTATTTACCATGCGAGTAAATTGTCAAGGAAAATTCGTAAATAACAGCGTTGACTGAAGAGGTAAATCGGTTGGCCATCTTATAGGATACGGTGACACGCGAGCTTGGATGTCGCGGACACCTACAAATGGACTTTACCCATTGAAAGGCTATGTATAAATATATAATCTACATAATGAATATCGAGCGGCACAGAATACACGGACATGTCTAGTCTATTTGTACTCAGTCAAGGATAACAGGATTTTCAAAGAAATTCTGTCACAAACTGAAGTTTAGCCCAAACTCTGCAAGATTAATAATAATTTTTGTACGACTTTCGCAATAATTAACTCAAAACCGAAAGAGCAATCCGATCCGAAATTTGTCACATTTTTGGAATTCACATCGAACGTTTCGGGTCGAATCATTCTTTTATTTTTGTGTTCGTTATTGCAAAAGTGGTGTCAAAATGATTGTTAACTTTGCAGAATGTACGTTGAACGCCGCTTTGGGAAAGAATTTCTGTCAAAATCTTGTTATTGACGTTTTTCGTTGACATTTCGTTGACAATGAGAGGTCCAGATTCTCTTTAACATTGTATCCTCCAAGCCTATTTACCATCAGTTGGCATTTATGTAACACGATTTAAAGAATAAAATTAAAGTAATTCTATAATTTATATCTTTTAATCCAAATACATAAATTATCTATAATAACGAAATCGCATTTGAGATTATTTAATTAAATTCTAGCTTTAAAAAACGGCGCAGTCTTCTTTGGGTCTCGTTTTCTGCTACTTCTTGTCGCACCTATAAATAAATATAACAAAAGCATTTATAATGTCAACTAAATGTAATTTAAAATCAAGAAGAACAGTTTTTATAAACCTTAGCTAACAATGGTCCAGTTAACTTCTCCGTATTGCCCACAGCATCCTCTTTCTCTTCCGGAATCTTTTTCAAGGTGTTTGACCGTAAACACATAGTACCCTTAGTCAATATCTTTATACTATCCTGAGACAAGACTGGCGTGATCAAAGCAGCAAGTGGAGTCCTTTCCTTGACGAATCCTTTTACAAAGAAAAGGATCGTATAATTGCAAAAAGGCCAAAATAAAAAATCCACGATCAATCAACCTTCTGTATTAATTTTTCTAGTTTTCAACGAGGCACACATTTGTCCAACTAAAATTCTCTGAGTATTCGTCATCCTGCGCAATATAATTCGATCAGGATCCAAATATCCAGTGTCCTGTATCAATTTCCAGGGCTGCAAAAAAATGATGAAATTAATCAATTTCCAAGTAACGTCAGCAAGATGAATTTTCGATATCAAATTCTCTACTGTACTTTGAATTGACACTTCGGCGAAGACGGCCTATCTGCTGACGTTATCTTCAAAGAGCTCTGACATTGCATACCAATGTTATAAGAACTTCCAACCTTCAGGATATTTCCAACAGTCATTACGGAATCCCTGACCTTTGGTCTTGTTACATTTCTCGAGTCCACGTCATCCTCAAATATTTTTCTCCTTTTCCCAGTACAGGTAGATATTTTTTCAGGATTGGATCTACCAGTGAGGCTTTTCCCATGGAGCAGATTTAATCTTTCCTTTGGACCTTCAAACTTTTTTCTAATCCCTTCATACTTTCCTGCTCTTATCTGAAGATTCGTCTTGGGTACTGACATAGTACGCTTTCTTAGTTTTATTTTTCCCTTTGCTAAATGCTTCTCGTTAGCACTCTCCCTTCCGCTCTGCTGTTTCTTAGTAATTTTTGTAATAGCTTCTTTTCTGGAATTCTGAGTGTTCACTGCTTCCTGCAGGATCTTCTTCCCTATGTCGTCCTTACTGAGTCTGAATTTCATCAGAAGATCCTTGGAATCCGTCATGAACGTGTTATCGGCTATAGCCTTTTTAAGATTCTGCGAGGATGATAAATCTCGGAATGTTTCCTGCTTTGCCGACACACATGATAATTTCCATGGAGTCTCGACAGTCGAGGTTTCGTTTGGTTTGTGTCTGGAATGAAATTAATGTCACAAACTCCTCGATCTCCATATGCATATTAACGATGACCTTATATACTCATGAAAGTAAGAAAGAGAATATGTGAATGTAAAAAACGTCGCTACAAGCAAAATCCAGAAACGATTGATCGTAATGGAAACAAAGTAGTACTTATATCTTGTTAATAATATACACTAATTAAATTCATATGAAATAAATAATTAAGTCTAATGCTAACTTGTCTCTGGTATAAGTATCATTGAAGTCAAACGTCTCTTCTTCCTCTTCAAGTTTCTTTTCATTAGTCCAATGATATTTCTCTGTCAGACTCGTCAAAGTCTCTACCTTCTCCTTGATCTTCGGCGTAATCATTTTGTTAGGGTCTACGAAGAGATTGTTTCGTATTTCCATGACAAGAATATCCAAACTTGGCGCCGGTGGCATTTCGAGGGTCAAGGCTACCAACTCCTTCTCCAAGGATTTTTCTAATCTCGGATCGATCTCATCTAATACCGTAGCCTTAGAAATTACGAAGCTTTCTGGCGAAGAAACCAAAGGTTGCCCCGACAATGATCCCATGAAGAGCTGAATGTCCGGCTTGATTAACATTTTACGTATCTCATCAGGATCCTGAGCCATCTTCATGATCCTCATCAATTTTTTCGGATTCACACGTTGCAAAACATCCAGCACAGAATGGACCAGTGCCTGAATTTGATTATTGACCAGAATGTGTACCGTCTGACATTCTTTATCCTTCAGTTTGATGCTCCTTATCGGGGAATTCAAATATATGTATCTTCGACATTTTCGTATGACGTCACTACCAGGACTTACCGTACCGGAAATCATGGAATTAGAAGAATTCGTACGGTAACCGTTAAACATATTTTGAAAAGGAGATCTAACGCTGGAACATCTAGATGTAACTTTTGTAGTTCTGCTACTTGGCTTTATGGTTAAAATTTCACCATTTTCTTTGTTTCTACTTCTCAACATTGTGATACTCCTATCGAACTTACAGTTCGATCCAAAAATCGATCTGGACGGACTCCGGGGATTGGATGTTCTAGATATTTCTACAGAAGTATCAGGAACGACACTAACGCCATCTTCATTGTCCTCTAACCGCAATGACAGACTCTTCTCGTCCCATTGCTCGATATCCATGTCTGTCCTTAACCTTATCTTCCTGGATCCTTCGGCAATGGCGTGTTTAACTCTAAGCTCATGCGAGGCACTCAAAATAGAGTAAACATGCGGAGATATCATTCTTCCTAATGAATTTGGTATCATTTTTCTGTGTCTCTCGTTGGTCCACAAAGCCATTCCTACGTCTGCATTGTTTTCGACGTATTGCAGATACTTCGTCTGGAACTCCTTTATGGTTTCGTATTCCTGGGTCTCTCGACGTGAATCTCTATGGAACCTAAGTGCCTCTGTGAGATCCTCATTGACGTCTATATCGTGTCTAACGTCTATGACGTAACAAGGCAGCATGTTATTCCAGGCACCAGTGAAATGTTTTCTCTTACCTGAAGCAAGGTAGACAGATAAGCAATGTTTTCTGTGTATTCTAAGGATAAGAGTAAGAAGATAACTTTGTACTATTACTACTACTACTGTTAATACTACGACTAGAAATCTCACTCTCAGACTGACTCACCTTCTTCCAATAATGGCGTCACGGGTCTAATTCCATTGCTCGTAGATTCTAGGGATTTAGGACTGTGAGCAGATACCAAGTGAAGACATAGTACTTTGTCAGGATCTAATTCGCCATTTGTAAAAAGCATTGCTCGAACGTCATGATAGGGATCTTTGGTCTTTTTTGAATTTGATAGGATACTTTCTTTTATGGCGCCGGTGGAGTGATAACAAAAGCCAGGATTGTGTGTTTCGTACATTCTTACGTCAAGGGCCTTTGATTAGAAAGTATTTTCATTTAAATATTTATTTTTTATTATTTATTTGAATGACAATGCGTCTTAATATAGACATTAGTTTTTGCTATAGGAATGCATTCCATGGGACCCATAGGGACTAGTCGTCAAGGTCAGATACAGTTGAGTATCTAATCTAAATAAATTCTTTTGTTTTTAGTAGAATTTTTAGATAAGTATGACAGTTATTATGTATAAGTGAAACGGTTTATTTCGAAAGTATCAGAGGTTAATGCTGTCTTACTTGATGTAAGATTGCATTATTTCTTTTATATATAATATATACCGGTATCATTTTAAAAAATCATCTCGGCGCTAATACGTCTCATTATCTCAATGTCTATGGACCGGAAAGTAATACATTCTTAGATACTTTCCTTTTCTAACTCTCACCGGTGTTTATTCTGCATTGGCCGATGTAATTAATACATACGTATACATATGTATACTAACGCGTATCTATATGCTTAAAAATTAAACATTTATTCTGGCTAATTTAGTGCTTTCAAAGATAATGCTTTTTTGAATGAGACATTTGATCTTACGTCAGATCCGGACGACAGTGGCGCCACTTCGTATTTCTTGTAACGTTTACGAAAACGCTGTCTAGCCGTGTCGAACATTCTCAAGCTTGATTTTTCGGCAATTTTCAAAATCGCCATTTCACGCGCCAGCTTCTGTCGGCCAATTTCGTTCCTCTTTGTGAGTTTGTTCTGCAGCGCAATTCCCACTTTCACGAATGTACTCATAACCGCGACGAATTTTTACACTTGACACGTATACTCTCACAGGCACAGTATGAAGATCGTAGACAAAATTTACAGTGTAACTCAACGCAGACTTCAAGTATCTCCGGAAGATATTTAGAATTGAATTTTTTTTTGAACTTCTATGCGACTAAGATTAGCCATTTTGTAAATAGAAGGGACAGTGATAAAAGGTTAAATATATTTTGACAGAATAAACAGCACTAACGCTTAACGGTTTTTCATTTATTTTCACAAGAAATAATAATAAATTAACATAAAACATTGCACTGGAAATCAATCGATGTTTTATATCTAAACATCCACTTTTATAAATCTCTCGCAACAAACTCGCACATTTAAATAACGACCTTTCATCTATATAAATAGAATAACGTATCCCGATCTCACTCCTAGAATTAAAACCTCAGCCAGAAGCCCTTTCGACAGTCCGTACAGGACAGCTGATAATGACTCATATCCAGCACATAAAAGTTATTCAAAAGTATAATTTTCAAGAGCTGTCTTTTATTTCACTACAATAAAGAATTGCATCACCTCAAGGACAGAATCACGCACTACAGTACTATTAACAGATCGTAATACTTAAATCACCGTCACTTTAAATAACGATTCATATGCACAAAGCATAGCACAAAATTCAAAATCTTACTCGGTTCCTAAGACCCATTTATTATTCGTTCTTAACAATTGTCATAAATCAGTTTAAAAAAAAAAAAATTAAGTCAGTCAATTCCTATTGTCAATGTCCGGAGTATTAACGGAATGTTTGGGTTTGTCTCCTAACGATGACGTCTCTACGTCTTCGTGTATCTCCGGTAGCGTCTGCGTGTCGCCCAGTACATCAGAGAATGGCCGTGTGGCAGTGAGAGCGCGCAGGAGTTTGCCGATTGAATTTCAGTCGAAGCGCGCCAGTCAAACCGAGCGCCAGCTGAATTCTACATTCTCCTTTTCTCAGTCGAGCAGCATTGACTGCGTCCATTCTTCGTTATTAACGCATTTTTTCTTTACAATACCAACCAGCCTATTGGATATAGTATGGTGTATTGTAGTATGAAAAAACAAAAGTGAACGAAACCAGCAGCGAGAGCCTGAAACGGTTGCACTGCAGGGGACTCGTTACACACTCAGAGATGAACGTGTGTGACATGTGATTTTGTTGGAATGTGTTGCTCGCATGCCGGCTTGATATTTCAACCTCCTCTGATCAGTGTTTTACATAATATACGTGTACGGATAATCACAGATAATATTAGATCGAGCACTGATAATAACGATATCGTGATTTAACAATTATAACCTGGAATTAGGAAATATTGGAATAAATTTTGAGCAGTGAATTTTAAGTGATATTCCCGTGACAGATAAATCCTTTCGAAGTGTCAAGGAAGATAAGATGATCTTTTTCGCGGAGCAGTGTATATAACCGTTCGAGAGAGAATAGAAAGGCCAAGAGTGGATAATAATGTCACTGAGAATGGAGTTCAACGGTTATAGGAATACGGGACCCCGTGTAAGGGATCGTCGTCGTGCGGAATTAGGCAGAAAACTTACCAGAAGGTTGTCCCTAGTGGCAAAAGTGCCTGCAGCTATTCTTCACAGAGCAAATCCGCCGGAACCAAGATCCATTGAGATAACAGCAATTGGACCGGACAAGACACAACTGACTGTGAGTACAGTGGAATTATTTTTAAAGAAAATTTGAATAATACTAACGATCTTTTTCGATTGTACGACTTTTCCCGCCTTAACTGCGGCACGTGAGAATTAAACCATGGTCACCATACACGAACGGTCGTTTGACATACACAAATTCCACGGTAGAAATCGAAACTCGTCAGGTTCAATAATTTATGTAGTGAACGCGTCAGGTATTTATGTACCTACACGGGTACCGTTGATATACGTTGTATATCGATATCCGTGGATATATATATGTTTGCATATGACTATACACATATGGAACCCAAGGCATGGACACGTTCTTAACACGACTTTACAGCCTCGCTGTTTTAAAGTACAGTCAGTCTGTCAGTTTGTACGCATTACGTCAAGGCACGTTCACAGGTTCGTGCATTCATGCACTCGTGCAATCGTGCAGTATGATATGTTGACACCCATGGGATTTCAATGAACTTTAATAAAAAAAATTGTTTTTAAGTTCCTTGCATCCCTTTAGATTTCATTATGAATCTCCTACGCGTGATTCCATGCAATTTTTGAAGAGAAGTATAGTAATTGTAATTTTTTGAATATGTATCACCGCGTGGTTCGTGTTTATTTAAAGCAATGGACGGAGGAAGAAAGTATACATGCGGATGGACGCTTTCTATACGTTAACGTCACTGAAACGTTTTGACAGTTGAATTTCAATGGCGCGTTCCGCGCGTCAAACTGTTATTTATATCAGTAATTAATGCTCTAAGGAGAAGGTGAATTATTAGGAGGTTATAATCATGATTAAAATCGACACGCGTGCTCGGACACGAACTATGCATATACTAAGTATCGGTATAAGAACTGCAACCGCAATTACATTCGACATTAGATCTAGGGACTTTTCAGAAAAATTTACTAGCTCTGTTCTTATGAATTTTCATCGACGTCGAGGTGTTATTATTTACCGATAATTCTGCATCAATCATTTATCGAAGTATATTCCAATGGCATATTGATTGACTGCTGTCGTTCTCTCTTTGTCAACTTTAAATTTAGCATACGCCCTAGTTTCTCGGTTTAACAGTCCTATCTGTTTGGAGTGCCAATGCGGCTCTGTTATTGGGTAAAGACTATAGACGTATGTTTAACTAGCGCTGTCTATAGTGCATACAAATAATTCTGCGTCCTTCTTCCTCGCTCATTTTTACTGATCAGCGTGAAACGTAGTGTGAAAATATAACGGATAGTGAAAGTGATGCGCCGTTGATGCTTCTAGAGGTATTTATCACGCTTTGATTAATCTCTACCAATGTATTGGCGGGCATAATTATATCTGTACGTGTTGTTCGAATGAAGAGGACTCTATGCCAATTGCTTGGGGTACGTAGTTGTGCATACTCCTCACGTAATATACGTACCAAGTACAATAATACAATACAGTCTATCTCGACCAGTATCCAACATTGCTATGAATCAAAGTCAACTGAAGTCCCTAGTCAAAACAAAGGAGTCGCTGCTGGATCGTTACGCCATTTATATCTCCGGACGCGAACTATTATGTAAAAAGTAATTGATTTTCTCTTGTGATTTTCATTCGATGATTCCTAGTCAACAATGAATATTCCATATGGCCGGTGTAATATCGATGGAAGAAGTTATCGTCCCTGACATCGGACGAAAGGTAAATATTTACAGACGCATTTAATTGGCGGCAGAGAAACTTACCGTTGACTGTTTCTTCACTGTAAATTTAGCGTCACTGATAGTTTTCGGAGATATTCATCACGTCGTCTCTCCGTGAAATAGGCCTCCTGCTCTGATTGGCAGAGTCACGCTGTCTTATGCCCACTTCTCCGAACGAATGTACGAACGTGTGTTTTGCGGGAAACAATGGGCTTTCGTTTGTCTCCATTCTGTTTTCTTTGTCTCTCTTCGGCTTGACCACGAGAGAGGTTAAGCGATAAGATGAAAAGTATTACAGTTATCTTTTAGCGAAAATGTTGAGGCAACTCAGCGACACTGGTATGTACACTCTCTCGACAATGACATACTCTCCGAGTTATAAACTCGCCTTTATGTAATAACAATTAGTCCTCGGTGCTCTCAATACGCGGCTCTCGTGTACTTGTAAAGTCAGAGAAAAATATAATCAAATTAAAATCACATAATGATGTTCGAAACGGTCTCTCCGAGGGGTCCACTTTACTTTGCAATTCACACAATTTCGTGAGTGACGTATCATTGCGAATTAACACGTTTTGGAGATTTTATTAATTGCGACCTACATATCACCTTTTGCACAAACACTTTCAATCACGGGACATGAGATTGTGTTAATCGAAGTGTTTCGTCTGATTTATGAAATTTTATAGTCCGTCTATAATTTATGGGGTTATTATTTAGTCGTTGATTCACGCCACGAAATTGTACTTGCCATAATCGCGCTTGTTCCACTTATTGTTAGTGCGCAACCGCTCGAATGCTCGCGGACTTTTATAACGGTCAGTAAATTTGCAAAAAATGTGTCAGTAAAGTGTACAAAAGAATTGCTGCATTTACTTCATAGCAGTCATATTGGACACGTAATATCCTTAAAAATTACACTAAAACGATGGTTTGAACATTTTTTTATTTTATCGACAAAATCGGTCATTGGTCAGTGTAGAAAAAAAAACAGTTTTTGTATAATCGTGTATCACATTTTGTAGCAGCTCACGTGGTCATTCGTACCGCTTTAAAAAAAAATTACGGGTTCTTCCGGTTCCTTATAATATACTAAGTACGTGGGTCTAGATCTTTAAAGATAAACTTTACTTACGGAAGCATTTACGGGGACGAAGATGGAAAAAAAATGTATACCACTAAGATTACAAGGTCAGATTTTGAAGAAGGTTTTCAGAGAACTCCAAGAATTAGCTAATAAAAACCGCTACCTTTTTCGTCCGCAATGTTGGACCGGATGTGAAACGGATGCCGGTACTATCCTTTGTCATTTCATATGACCATATTTTTTTGACTCTACTCTCAATCTGCACGTTTTAACTGCAGTTACATAATAATCCCACTCTCACCGCCATTACCCTATCACTCATTGGCAATGTGCATAACGTATCGATTCGCATAACCTACCATCCGTTAAAGTCGCACGTATACAATAACAACCAATAAAGCGACATTTGTCATGCTCGATCGCGAGCAAGTTGGCACGATGAAAAATGATAAAACTATACAACAATCATTTAGCAATGTCAACTAGTCTGGGGTATCGAGATGTCAATCTGTTTGACAACATCGTGAAAACTTTTCAGTCTGATGTTTACGAAATTATTGCGATTGCTCTTTTTTTTAGTGTCGTTAAGTCCGACCAGTGGTATCTCACATGGAAAACACCCGTAAAGCCCGTTCCGTAGAGTAAGTCGTTAAGATATTTCATATATTTTAATTTTCAGTATAACTGTCAGTACATTTTAACGAACTACGATATTCATTTAATCTTTTATATATAAATATGTATTTAGCAATATTGTAATTCCCATTATCAAAATGGCTCTTTCTCTCTCCGATCATGTTACGGCACCTTTCGATTCCGAGGATGTGATTCATAGACGTGAAGTCAGTCAGCAGTGCTTTCACCCCGGATTACGTCAGACGCGGTAACGCCAAGCTAACGACCCAATCGAAACGTACGTTAACTTGCAAACTCGCCCTGATGGACGTTCGCCAAAAATCTTCGTGTCAGGCAGACATCTGGTTGATATTTACAGTGGCTACCGTTAAACGATGATGGTTTACGTAACCGTTATCTATTAATAGAATACTTCCGACAGTACTGACATCTGTGTCGCCGATCGCAGTACTACGGCACTCTAAATATCCGTCCTCTGTGTCTGCTTGTAAAGCAGTCTATTAAAATTTCGTTATATCTCTCTGTACCTTTAATTGGATTTTATTAGTGACACAGTGATCTATGCGATCTACGATCATCCGATTGACTGTAGACGATTGGGTCAACGCTCGTGATGCAATATAATCGTCAGCTGCGCTGGAGAGAGAGAGAAATAGTTCCGTCGCTCTCGGATCGAATCGCTGATCAATTTGTGGTGCTCGTGAAGCAAATGACGTCGCGGCGACAGTGGCTATAGTTAGAAACGCACTGTAATAGTGGTTGGTTATTATGCAACCTAGGGAAGTTGCATTAAGGAGCTTTGACCTCTGGCTGAAAGGGACGAGGGACGGTGAATATACAATCGCCTTTAGATCGCTTCATGAGGATAGGACTTCAGGACGCTTTAGGCATCAGATGCATCTTTTGCTTGCAGAGGTTTCTAATCCTGTAGATACCCTCTTGTCTGTTTTCACTGTGACGACGTTCCCAAGCGTCCAGAAGTCTGTTGTAATAACGCGGTGCTTCGAAGAACTTATGATAAACGTAGGTTTTATTTGTTGGAAAGATTTTTTCGAAATCTTCTATTTGGCTCAATTCGTCCTCGTATCGCACCAGGTGTCGCAGGTCGTCGCGAGTCAATTTCTCGAGGATGGCTTCCTGGTAGTCTTCGCGATTTCTCTTCGACTTGAAATTGCTTTGCTTCGCTTTTTCCAATATGCTCAAGCTGCCGTTGTACATTCTATGGTCCTGGATCAGGATGCTGTGATACTCCTTGGCTAATTGACGCGTCTGGAAGATGCTGAGGTTGTTTGGTATCTGATATCCTGCCATGTTTAACACGTTTCTTACCAATGGTCCTTTTACGGCTATGTCCAGGGGCGTTTCTATGTGCAAGGATGGGACGATGTTCACCTCCAGTAACCAGGGTCGACAATTTTCATCAAGAATAATATCAAAGCCATATAACTCGTAACAGGAATAACCCGAATTGATATTATCCATAAAGGCATTATTCATGGCTTCCTCGGCTGATATCATTGTTTTCACGACTATATCCTTTATATCCTTCCAAACTTGGCGAGTGTCGATTCTCTCGGATTCCAAGCAACGCCAGAGACTCTTGAAGGACCATTTGTGTCCTCGACAGGAATCAAAACCGTTGCTGGATACGTAACCTGGATTTTGCTTGTTGATACTCGTGTTGGTTAGGTGCATATACTTGTCGCTCAAGGTGGATGAATCTGAAATGTATTTGACTGATGCGAAACGAACCAGACCTTCTTTGTAAACGTAGATCCTTAATGGATCAATGCTAGTCACCAGAACATAAACACGTAGATCAAATTTTGATCCGTTTATCAGTCTAGGATTCGATATGTAACGTTGCACCACCGCAGGGTGCCATTTTGGAATATCCCACCACTGATTGGTGACCTTGACGCCTTGACCTCGCGCCGACGAGGGTGGCTTTATTATCCATACTCTGCCTACATAACGTTGCCAATCTGATTGGAATTTCTTCATATCGCCTGGAAGCACGTAGGTATATGGCACAAAGCTATAATCTTTACTTCCAAATTTACGTCTCATGTGACTTATATGGGTCCAGAGATGATTCTTGTATCCAAGATTAAATGATCCCGGAAAGGAATTAATCTTCTGGTGGGTTTTCAATTGGCGAAAATTCACTGGATCTCCCAGACTGGCATTCCATATTCCTGACCAATCCGAGGTATTTGTTGTCAATCGTAAACCGGATTTAATCAAAGTGCGAATTATGACTCTGGGTGTTGACGAGTTCAGCTTCCATTTTAAAAATCTGCTGATCTTCCATGGTAATTTTTCGTTACACTGGCAATCGAAAGAGTGAAATTTTACATATGGCGCCACGTGTGGAAAGAGACTGCGTCTCATGGGAATTGAAGGATCGACACTGTCATCGTCAACAATGGAATCCTCCTCGAATGTATTATGACTTATATTATTTTGAATTTGCCGCCTTTTTTTCAATATCATACATTCCGTCAGCTCCACGTACCAAAACCACTCGTCGATCTTTTTACTTCTTTCAAAAGCGAAACCCAACATCCCATCGCTGGTACTGGTTGACGAATCTTCATTTTTATGAAGTTTCATTGGAACTGAAGGATATTTTTCATTATTCATTTCCATAAGGACGACACCTGACTCTCCTACGTGATTTCATTATTCTGGTGAAACGTGAACGCTGACAATTTTTCTTTGGCTACTTTCGCGATAACTAGATATCTCGATCAGAAATCGATGTCGATTACGATATTTAATTGGAGCTAATTTCATGGCGACAAAATAGTACAAGCTTATTTATACGATATGAAGTTATCGAATTTAATGGCAATTTATGCTTCTATCTAATAGTATGTATTACGCAAGCTGTATGCTATGGGAGAACTTTTTTTTTCGTGCATATATACAATTATGTATTATCTATATACATAAATTCTATATATATGTATACCTATTGGACGGTGCACACTAATGGCGTTACTTTCAAAGCTAATTTCATTCTCCTGTAAAGCAATTACGATAACCACGACATGGGTCCCTTATTCCATTACTGTATCCTACGCAATTCCCGCCGACTAAGTTTTTCGATTACGTCGGAATTGCGCGAATACTTTTCATCGATCGACAAAATCTGATCGTTTTGTTTCCATCGATGGAATCTTTGCCAATTAAGTACAATGACCGTTCATACTTTTTGGAACACACCCTCGCCTCTTGATATACCTTCTTCTCGATAATTACGTCGAATAATAATAACAATTTAGTTTCAAAGAATTATTACAGATGGCAGCACGTGCTTTCTTGATAGAAAATTATATTCAAATGACAAATAAGATGGCAATTGTCAAAGCGTTAAACGGTCTTTTATAAAGGTTTACGATTTATCTTATATTTATTTTCGCAAACGGCCTATAAATTAATGGCGTCTTTTAGGAACGGAAGATTTACGCGTACCGATTAAGCGTCCCGACGCCACTATAAAGTCGCGTAATGCTCGGTAATTTCTCGCTTGCCTCAAGTTTACGCGTAGTTAGAGTCGTTCGCCATGACGATTGCGAGATGCACTGAGTTTATTTTTTTTTATATTTTTCTACGTAAGAGACTCTGCCGTAGATGCTGTGCAGATATTTGCTGTCAATCGCAAATTGGCAAAATTGGTAATGGAGAAGCGCAGTGCAAATATTTACATTACATTTGCACACTTCGCACGACTGCTAGCCGCTATCCAATGTCTGCCTCTGGCGTGAGCAGAGATTTGCGAATAACGTTTACCACACTTATATACCAGTGCGAATTATTTGCGTACTCGTAAGAAAATTAACCTTCGAGCACTTAGTGGAAAAAAAAAAGTAATTTGCACAATGCGCACACATAAAGTCAAACAACAGTTTTTTTAATTGGAAAAAATAACAAATTAGCAATAAAAAAATTGCAACATAAACTGGGCGTATTTACGGCTTCCCATGCGTCACTTCACGTTAACTTCACTATACAATATATGCCACATACGTAAACGCCCCATACACGATAACCCAAACAGATCACAAGTCAAATAATCCTATAACAACATAAAGGGTGTTCAATAATAATATATACTATTTCATATATCGTGTATGCAAAAATAATACATCGTAAGCTTCACGCAGTATTCCATGCCAATACGTCCCTGACTTTACCGTATTGTTCGAACCGTGAAAAAAAAAGCAACAATGGAGAGTGAAATAGGTATGAAAAAAAATTGTATAAAAATATCAAAATTGTCGAGCAGAGCGTGCAGCGGCGTCTTCGAGTCTCTAATGAAGCTCGCTTGTGCAATAAGAAAAGATCTGGTCCTTGAAGTGTCGGTAGGGACAATAATTCTTTGTGTACCTGCACAGCATCTCCGGCATGTCTTGACACGGCCGCGAAGTGTACGCGGGAAAATGCGTGTCACGTGTATATACCAAGCGTGCAAATATATATATATATATATATATATATATATTACACACAAATATACGTAATAAGAAACCACGTCGCATTGTCTGCCGATGACAGAATTGTCCTTCGAGATGATTCCGCTTATTAACTGGCGTTGATCTTGTCTTGATCTCTCGAGAGGAACAACAGGTTCTCAGAGAGAGAGAGAGAGAGAGAGAGAGAGATCGTTCCAAATGATTTGAATATGGCGCGGAAAATTCTTCAGAATAATTTTACTGCAGATCTAAGCGGTACGGTACGACGCTCAGGATGTAATTTTGAAATTGGCGCGTTCAGCTTGGAATTTCGAGCCTGACATTTTCTATTGGTCTTCGATGCCGCGTCGGGGATTCTTATTGATGATAACGATCGTAAATCGACATTCGTGGCACGTTTGACCTTCTAAGTACGACGTGGCAAGTGTCAAGAATTGTCATTGAATGAAATTGATAACCCTTGCCAATCAGTAATGACGTACACACATAAATGTTCCGATGACAACTACGCGTAACGTAAAATTATTTTCACGTGGGACTGCGCGGTATCTGACTTTAAGATTTGTTTATCAATGAATTTTACGTACTTTCAGGTAATAACGTGAGATCGTACGTCATGCGTGTAATTATAATGAACCTATGTGTTATTTAATAATGAATTATTCTGTATTGTGTGGATCTAAGGGAATTTTGTCAAGGCTGATTCGTAATTAGTCAGTATACATATATATATATATGTGTATATTTTGTTTCAATCGTTTAGACGTATAGTGTTCATACATATATATATATATATATACATACATAGGCTCTCTCAACAAGTTGACACAATTTGACGAAACTGCCGGCAATCTCTCCCCATGTTAAGACACACGATCGGCTCCAAGGACGATCGTAGCACAAGCAAGCAGTGCTAAATACGCATAGAAATCGATGACACGTTGATCTTTCCATGTACGCGTTAGATGATTTACCCAGGTTCAATGGAAATAGTGAAAACCGGTATTACGGCGTGTAGTACAAGATACGGTAAAATCCTGTACAAATGGACAAATGCCGTGTCAGTACAGATCCGACTACTGATCCGTATGAATCATATATATAGTATATATAATATACAACGTACATGTATATAAAAAAACAGGTGTTACAAACAATGCAGGTGGAATTGCAACGATCTTCGGACTTTCGTACAGTTGGAATAATATCATACTTGCAGATGTGACTATATTCGTGCATTTCACGAAAACGTAATGGTCTTAACGTATACGCGGAGTCACGCGTGAAGATAATCAGGCGGCGTGAAAACATGCGTGGGCGGGCAGCCATATGAGAATCCACTGACGTCAGGAAGGTCTTCGTCTCGTCAAGGTCCACAAGGGAGTTGCACGTACAGCATAAGGCCGATGCAAGCATTTTTATGCAAATGCATTATGCATTCTGACCAGCCATCCTCATTCCAGACGTCGACGCGTCAATTTCTTCCGTGAAATTTCGTTTCATTAATAATTGTCGCGTGTAGCCGTTGTTTATCTGGAATTGAGTAATTGTATCCATTAGGACGTAGTAATGACGATTCATTGATGTTATTTTTTTTTTGCTCGCAAATATTATTGCAGGATATTCATAATCCCACGTAGATTCTCTTGGCTTAGCATGTGAGTCGCTATTTACTAATATGGATCGTTGGATGATGATGATGATGGTGATGCATAGTCATCCATTCTTCGAATATATGACTATACCGCTCTGACCTTGAAAAACTACTTGAAAAGTCGACGCGCGACGACGCGCGTCCATTTACGCCTGGCTGAGTCTTGTTGCCAATTGTGCGTTATGATCAATTTATTATAATGATATTCCTGCGGATATCGTGACGCATCCTTCGGCTATTTATTATTATTGATTAATAAGTCCACTCGCGAACAATCGTGTCCATCTCGATTCGCGGAGACGATGCACTCTTCAGGTAAGTACTATGTGAATGTCGAACCGTATGGTATAGATATTCGTGAATAAGATTGAAGAAAAGGTTTATCTTGTGACTAATATATATATATATATATATATATATATATATATATATATATATTTTGAGAATTGGCCATCGATATAATCGATAACAGCACCGTGCGAAGATTTCAGACAATCGATTATATGGGATTGCGATTAGACTCAGGGGACTCTCGTACATTGGGAATGCATTAGAAGTTGGCACTTTGAAAAAATACTGGCGGAATCGACTGTCTTTTAATTGTTACTACGTAATGGGCAATGGAGTATGAAACGAATTAATTCATGCATTTGAATGCGCGAATAATTGTGTAAAAAATAAATGGCTGGACAATGGTATCGATTGTTGAGCGTGCAAATGGTAATTGAGTTGAGGAATGAGAAACGATGAGATCTGAAACAAGAGCGCAAAGGAATCGTGCCTGATCTTTATCGTGACTTTGTGACTTTGCAATTGTACATAATGGCGAATAAAAAAAAAAATATTCGCACAAGCTTCGCTGTGGTCTGATATAATTTATTGTATCAACCTTGTGACATATACTGACGTAGCCGGTTCACTTCTTACGGATTAAATGCGAATCAGAAAATAGAAAGTGAAATGAGAAGAAAAATAATCATAAGATTTTCCATTTTTTCAATTCTCGCGAAAATTATGCGCGTGACAGAGAAAGTTCGTATAAAGCAGTATATACCGAGTGGTTTTGATGCGTAGAATCGTGTACAGTCTTCTGTCTCTATATTACTCATAATCAGTGAGTAAATGATCGCTAAACCTCAGTCAGACGAAGCCGTGAGAATATAAAAATAAAAACTAGATAAACGAGGTAAAAAAATTAAAAAAATGTAAAACACTGAAAAATATAGATTGTGTATACACGTGTCTAATTGTATCGATAAGGGAAATATGTATAAGCATAATGACCCGTTGATAAACCTTATCAACGATACTAATGAATTTCGTGTGGACAAGCCTTAAGGGTCTGTCTACAAAATTGTCGAATAATAATAATAATAATATTGTCTCTGTTCTTGAAATTTCATACCTGCTCTCATCTCTTGCATTCCATAATTTCTTTGTCTTGCTTGCACTGCACTGTATATGTTCGTATAAACATATCTGGCTCTCGTTCTATTATTCTCTCTGAAACAGACGACCAGTCTCCTCCTTCACCTTCTACCTTAACTCATACCCGACACTCCGCAGCTAATTGCAAGGCAACGTGTTATTAGTCGAAATTATGATCTTGCGCAATGCTAATGATAAGATACTTAGAATACGCGTGTGCACCTCTGGTACTGTACTTTTGAAAATGGAAGACCGTAAGATAGAAAGAAAAGAGAAGAAGAAAAAGAAAAAAAGAACATGAAAAAAGAGTAGCCAGAAGAGCCGCGGCGTCTCTTACATATTTCTCTTGACTTTTTATATTGTCTTTTTTCTTCCTCGAGCGTTTACACGTGTATATCTCTTCTTCTCTCTTTTATTTCGTCCTGCGTCCAATCTTCTACGCAACGCCCTATGCCTGCACCAACGTATTCGTATAGGTTAGGTATACGGTTGATGATTTCTCATTACTCGATACGATAATCTCTCGAGACTTTATCCTCGCCGACTTTGAGAGAGTGAGAGAGAGAGAGAGAGAGAGAGAGAGGGAGAGAGAGAGAGAAAGAGAGAGAGGTACTTCTATCTCTCGTACATCGTAGAATAAAAGATCCTTTCACTGACCGCACTGTGGAATAATAGAGAATGAGTAACGATGACACGCCGTTGCGAAAAAGCTTTTTCATATGGCCGTCGTGGCAGCACCTTAGCATATCCAGACGGCACGGCCACGATTTATATGACACTCTTGGAAAAGTAAATAGAGCGATTTCTAGAGTGTGCAGACCGTTAGCACGTGCCTTACGATAACATCCGTGAAAATTTAAGCTAAAATAGTTTTCTAGGTAAACCATAACCGAGTATACATTGTAGGTTAGGTTAGGTTAAGTACGTTTTGCTCATGCCGAACAGTAGAGACGAATTGAACGGCGAATTCCTTGTTCCGTATATTTTTTTTTACATATTTTAAATTCAATACTAATTTTAAAAAATTCTTTTTACTCTATCGTGGATTCTGTCAATCTTTTTAATGTCAAGTTTATCCTTAATCTTATCAATTTACCAGTTTTCTACTGGCAAAGATTAACGGTTAGGTATATACCAGAACCAGATCAGACCTTACCAGGTCGCTGGTTTGCCTCGTGGCACAATTCTCGTTGCACTCGTTGATGATGTCACAACGCGAAAATCTCTACTTAATCCGCCGCTCGGTAGCACTGACATAATTTCTACTGACCACTAGACTTTACCGACACCCGGTAGCTACTTATTCTGGCAAAGTAGGTGGACGAGCCATTCAGGATGGCAATGGAAGCCAAACAGTCATGATAATAATCTTTTCCAAAGTAACGTATATACGTGTACCGATTGATCGATACTTCCATAGATTTATATTTTTCCACACTTGCCCCTTGGGGTCGTGATGGAGGTTATGGGAGCTTCCTCTATTTCCTCTATAACAATTTTCCAAAGGAACGGGTATACGTGTACCGATTGATCCGTACCTCGATAAATTAATTTTTGCTCCCCCCCCCCCCTACT
Organism: Hartigia nigra; assembly: GCA_031001745.1. NCBI lineage: Eukaryota > Metazoa > Arthropoda > Insecta > Hymenoptera > Cephidae > Hartigia > Hartigia nigra. The sequence continues at coordinate 61,972 of JARPRG010000008.1, forward strand.
TTCTATAACTTCTATTGACAATTTTTAAAAATTAAATAAAAAATTCCAGCCTATAATCACATCGATTTTATATTGCTCAAATGAGGTTGCTATCCGCATGCTAATTATATCGTGGTTATTTGACAATGTAAAAAGATACGGAATGCAGAAACCGCACAATGGCGCATTACGGATTCGCAAACGGCGACAAGGAGAATAATATTTTGCAAGTGGGTGTCGCTACTTTCACCATTATTGTAACGGTATCCTCGCGTATCCTAATTTTACCTTTGCGTGTCGCTAACGCGTTCCGTATGACGGCCTTCGTCACGAATCGATACTTTGCTTTACATACATTTGCGTATGATATATATCTAGATTAGGTATTAGCTATTATATACAAATATTGTATACACGGCTTTCGGATGATAGAGTTTGCATTTATACAGTTTTCGTATAATACAGATTGTTATCTATGGAGGAGACTGTAAAAGAGAGAATCGACATTGGAATATATATGAGAATAATGAATAAGATATAGTCGAAAGTTAAATCGCTAATTTTTATGTACATATGTATATCTGCTGTGTTACAATGACAATTCGAAAAATTCGCCATTGCGATATGGGCGAATCTTGTTATTGGTGTGCAGATTATTTTTGCGAGATCCTACACTGTATTTACATGTAGTGGAATCATTTGTAATGACGGTAACGGGGTTCAATCGACTCGCAACGAATACGGATCAGCACGCGCTCTGCAATATTGCGAATTTTTCGCCAGAAGCGTTTAGAAATTCGCGTAGGTGTTTCACGCGGGTAGGCGGATCCTCGCCAATTGTAAACGGGTAAAATTCTGTGCTACTCGATGATTTCGCCGAGTGTCAACCGTCATTGACTTTTGGATGACGGAGTCTTGGAATTTCTCATTCCTGGAACGACAGTCATTCGCATTAGCGATAAATGTAATTTCTCTTGATAAACTGAAAGAAAATTTTTAATATTTGTTTTTATGTCAAATTTCAATTTTTTTTTTTTAAACCGCATACGTCATCCTCACTCAAATCTACAAAAAGATTTGCTATACGGTAAAGTCGATCGAGCAGAATCGATCTAGATCGGCCGGATCTTAAAGGCTGACACGTAATCGGACACGTTTCCAGTCTAGGCGATTTCTCAATAAAAATCGTCGCTTTGTAAAAGGTCTGACTGTTTCTTGGAAAGGAAGAAAGAAGTGACTGACAAAAGAGGAAATCGTTAAATCATCTGTATAAAAATTCTATATATCGGTATAAATGATGGCTCGTCGAAATTTTTTTTTTTTTAAGTGTCTGTCCACACGTGGCGACAGTGCAGTCCTTGTTATTCATCGAGCTTGAATCGCAACGTCAAAACAACTCTTGGACAATTAATTATCACGGCTTTCTTTTGTAGCCGTTCTTGGCGATCGCGTCGGGAAGCTGCGCGATAATAAACAGCGACACGTGTAAAATTGCCGCAATGAGCTGTGCATCTCGTGGCAGATCGAATTGAACAATTAACCCCACGATGGCGACGCAGCTATTTATTTCAAAGCATGAAATACTTGGGTAGCTTCATATACATATAGATACGCCATAAGGAATTCACAAGACACTGTACAAAGGGACAATAATATATTATAATTATCATAGTAATACCAATTTGTAAAACATTTGTCATACATTTTTTTTTCATATTGCACAAAGTGCAATTGCGAGCAATGAATTCCAATGGAAACTCATGCGTTGAATGCAACAATGCACTACAAGAAATTTCTATGGATATATATATATATATATATATATATATATATATATATATATATCTATAGAAACTAATGGAATATGATTT
>JARPRG010000008.1:63921-74109 GCA_031001745.1 Hartigia nigra
GCCGACTCGGGATCTCCCGAAAGGACCCGAGGGGACACGGAGATGCCCGAGCGGCCAGGGACCCAGGCAGTAGAGTGCGCACCTCCGGAGGGTGAACCGAACCAGAAAAGTTAAGAGTAGACCGCGAAAGTGAAAGGGACGTAGTGCTAAGGGACAGTGAGGCGGAAGTGAGAGAGTGAGCGAGGGAGAGAAAGGGAGGCTGGCCGATAGCGGACCGAGTGAAGAAAAAGGGGGCCCGAGGATCTCAGAGAGAAGGTAAGCGAGCTTCCGGGGTTCCGCTCCCCCAAAACCCCATTACATATATCGATATATATATATATATATATATATATATATATATATATATATATATATAGAAACTAATGGAATATGATTTTCAATCAAAATTTTCAATCGGGTGATACGTGTATATATGTATATAATTATTTTTTTTTCATTTAACATGAATAATTTATCTGCGCCCATTTTGTAAATTTCAGGTAGAAGTATATCCTATTCCTGCTACCTTTCGCCTCATTTTATTTGGCCCAATGATTCATGGCATCGCGTGGGCTGTTATTTTGGCAGCGCCAAAAAATATCGTTGTCGTTACACGCAATTCGAACCTACGCGAAGTAAATGAAGAAAAGGTGACAGTTTCAAGCAGGGATGATGATTTGGCAAGGAATCGAGCATGTAAAGCGAATCGATAAAAAAACCCACGCATAGATACGCGATCCAATGGCAATTTTGAATTGAATAAAGGACGGTGTATTAAAAAAAAAAACAAAAAATTGTATATTGGAAATCATTGATTGATTTTTTTATACAATATCCATACCTAATCAATTTCAATGAAAATCTAATCATTCTGGTGGTCCCGCCTTGTTTTACGAAACAATCGTTAATATTTTGTTTAAGAGCTTCCGAACTTGAAATCTCAACGTATCATTCGTTTCGTCATCGTCACTAAGTTACGATGACGTTCAGTCATTGGTATTTCTTTCGGCCGTCACGCGATGACTGGTTCGAAATTTTTGTTCGATAATTGTAAATTTATCACTGCAATTGTACTGATATTGATATCAATAACAATGATGGTGATAAAATTATCTCATGATTTACGATGATTTTTATTTATTTAGTTTAGCTATGACTCAGTATATATACATATATCTCAATGCTACAATTTACCCACACCGTTTCCGATGTGTCCTTGTAGCCCGGGGCCTGTATCGCCTTTTTCGTCAGGAGGATCAACCTGGTGACCTACACGGCGAGTGGGCGCTTTACTGTTATGCGCCAATTAATATCATTACCTTGTGTGCCTATCACCTTGAGAGACACCCCTGACGTCATAGATAGACGTAAAAAGCCACTAGCAGATACAATGCAGATATAATAATAATAATAATAATAATATAAATGAAAGCGATAAAATTTGATCATGCAAAAAATCGTGAATTTAAAAAAAATTAATTTAATTAATAATTTCTTTTGAAATGTTACGAATTATTTTCCATAAAAATTCTTTCGGAGTAGCGTACGTTCGAGCCTACAATGATTAGATGCTATTTTATCATTAATCAGCGGAAGCACTGCGGAATCCGCACTTCCTGGTACCCTTCCTGAACAACTTCCCGCCTAGAATTTTTTGTTCGTTGCGAACATTCCGCATTGAAGTTGCGCAAGTCGAAGGGAAAAAAAAATCATGAAGAAACGTAGAAGCGCGTCTCCGTGTCAACTGTTAACTTTTTTTTTTGTTTTCTTTCACTAAATCTTTGACGGAACCCCGTTGCGGTCGAGCGATACCGCATGCGGCAGAAAGTCGAATCTGTAAATGGCTGATTTAGGGAAATGACAGGATGTCAAGATTATGCAAAATCCGGTTGGTTACCGAAAATACCAAATCATTCTGCCATCTAAATAACTATTATCGTGTACAGACACTTGCAAAATTTGATATGTATATATATTCCTCCCTTCTTCTATTGGCAAAGGCTAAAAACAATCTTGAATTTCCAATTGAACGATTTGCCAGATGATACTTCAACTTCGCAACGATCTTCACATGTTTTATGCATCGCGCGAATCGCGTTCTGCCATTCACTTACTGAATGCCAATTTTTTCGTGGTACCCATGCGGCAACCATTGCCAATCAGTGTGTAGTATATATATGTATATAATTCTGTTACGTTCTATTAGGCATGATTTTGTATAGGTCTAAGCTAATATCTATTTATCCATATACCATAGTTATCACGCTTCGCTATTGCAGACCGTATAAAAACCACTATGAAATCTCTATTCGCTGAACTCCTGCGATGCAAGTTGGATCCAATGTTTAGCGAAAGGTGTGCGGGCACCGGTTGCGGTTCGGCGAATCGGTTCAGCCGTTCGAACATGGGCGAGGCAAAGAAGCTGTTTTACGTGTGCGTTACACGTGCAACGTAACTATACATATACTATATGTATATACCTGGATAGGAATTGTATATAGACGGGAGGTTCAGAGAAGTATGTATGCGAAAGCTGGATAATACTGGACGTTTCGAAAGCAGTCTGGTCCAGTATAGTATTGGAACTTTGTATGAGAAAAAAATAATGACTAACGCATATGAAAAAGTGATAGTGAAAGGTATGAAGACGAGTCAGTTTTATACGATGGGATTATTGTTGAACTTTAGTGGTATATTTTTTGTAGGCAAAATTTATGCATTTTTTGTTACTTTGTTATTTTATATTATTTGAGGATTTAACGCGTTGAGGGAAATTTAATTATTTGAAATTCAAAAATGTCTCGCGCTTTTGAATCGCACGATATTTTATCTATACGTAATTGCATATAGACTTTATATAGTACTATAGTTTATGTCGGTTTAGTATACACAGCGTATAGTCGCTGTGGCCTTCGCTCTCTGTTACATGACAAACACGGCTCTCAATATACTATAGTGACTTTGAATAAAAAAAATTAAAGTGCTCATCCAATTTTTATTTTGAAAAAAAAAAGATCGTGCGCTCTTACATATAGATCCGCATAGCGCAGTAATACTTTGTCTATACTTATTATCAGTATAAAAAAAATATTTAGAGGATAATCTTTATGTTCTACTCCTTTTTTTTTACATTATGTTCAATAAAGATAATACATTTTGAGAACCACTGCTCTATCTCTTACCAAGCATGTGTAACGTCAGTCAGCAAGTACCTGGTGAAAGAAGATAATAAAACTAAAAAAAATTTCCAAAAATTGACAGAATAATCTTTATGCACTACTGATATTCGCTGTACCATAAACATTAAACGATGAATCATAAGAATCATTATTCTCTCAGCGAGTGACTACCAAAAAAAAGAATATCTTTTAATTTCTATATATTGCCAAATTTATTTTTCTACAATACAGTTTCAACTGACGAGAAAAAAAATTAATAAATTAATTATTTATTATAATAATTAAACATAAAACATTATGAGAACCACTGTTCGATCTCTTACCGGGCAAGTGTCACGTCAGTCAACAAGTACCTACTGAGACGAGAAGATCACAAGTGGAAGAATGCACAAGGGGGGACACGAATGCTGGTCAAACTTCGTTTAATATAAATAGACTAGAATAAATGCGAACATACGCCACAATCAGAGCAATCATTAGGCTGCAATCATTCCATTCCAATCCGTATTGTGGAGTCCCTTTAAAGTACCAATTGCGCAAGCGCAACGGGCGTGAATCGAATTGGCCAGAATTGCCCTGTCCGTCTGTCTAACTTACTTACCAACGAGATTCAAAATTTCAAATTAAATCAACTTACACAACATAACATAACCCCCCTCTTACGAGTCAAATCAATCGTCATCAAGTGTAGATATAGTATATTTTTCTCATTTCATTGTTTATCATTGACGGCACTGTAATTTCCATTTCCCGAAGCACTGAACATTTTTCTTCGCCAATACGGAATTCCTTGGCGTGTAGCAATGCCGTTTCGAGGCTTGGCTTGCAATTAGATCGCCTTCCTTTTCTTTTTATTCCATTGTTTTCTCACCGTAATTCGTTACGTCGCTCTGTCCTCGCCGGTATAATTAATCGTTACATTTCTTACGTTGCCTTGCCACTGTCTGTTATATAGACATTGCTTCCGGCAGTGCATTGAGCTTGTGATCGATTTAACGATACTCATTGTCTTGTAATGAGTCAGGGAAGGGCAGGATATGATCCTCTTCCCATATATATATATATATATGGTTTCCACAAATACTTTGACTAATTTGGGTGTGCCCTTTGTTGTTATATAGTTATCCCATGCTACTTCAGTCGATAAGCAAGACTCGTAGATAACACGTTATTGCGTGTAATAGCGACGTAACGAATGCAGACGACGACAGTCGGCAGAACGTAAATATGAAATTCTCTGGGTAATTTCAGGGTTAATATATTTTCTTTTTTCTATGGAGAAAAAGAGAAAAAATGTTGTCTAGAAATACAGGAGAGGGGATCCTTGAACGAATTAATTAGATTTTACGATAAAGTAAAAGTGGAGTTGCTAATGGAGCGGCGGAGGGGCGTCGAGGGGAGGAAAAAAAATGACTACCTAATTTGCTTGATATTTTTACGACGGCACGCCGTTAACCCTCATTGCTGGGCCCGTACAACGCTTACATTACATTATTTATAATCTTGTTATTCGGTCGGGCCGGTTGCACGAATGAGAGGAGAGAAAGAAGAAAAGAGTGATACGTAAGAGTAAAAGAAAAACTAAAGAACGTTGGAATTGGGAAAGAGTCTGAGCGTGATGATGAGCATGTGAAAGAAGAAGAGAGGAGAGAGAGAGAGAGAAAGAACATAACAAAAATAACAAAAAGTGTAAAAGGTGCAAAATGACAAGGAAGGAATCTTCTCGTGTTAACAGGGAGAACGATACCTGACAAAGATAGAAAGATAAATAAGGATCGAGAGAGACGGATAAGGATAACAGTAGTTGTCGTGGATGCGAGAGAGAAGGAGAGAGGATTCCGGTATAATCGTGCAATTTAGATTCAGCTTTACGATTCCAGTTTGCCTTTATTAAAAGCGAGAGTGGGCGGCGCGATCGGAATACACGTGAATGCGTGCATCTTGTACATTCAGAAACGTAACATTGCGCATTGGCTACTCCATTCCAGTCGTTACTCATTTGGACGATCGTATAAATCGGATTCAATTGACGATTAACGTTGGGAGGTCATCCGATTGTGAAATACTTCGAATTATATTGTTATTTTTTTGTTTGTTTTTGTGCTGACATTTTTTTATTAAAACATGTTCTTTTTTTTATGAGTCATTTACGAGAAGGCTAGTTGGACGTTTATTAAAATATAGACTAACGAGATGCAAAATGTATTATTTTTTATTATTATTGTCCTCGTCTTTATTTTATTATAATAATTTATAATACAGTTGTAAAGCCATATGTATTATGTATGCTTTTACCTGGAAGCTAGTGGCGCCTCTCGCGGAATTCTTCGGAACATCGTTCGGAACTGATAATAATTCATTCACGAAATATTATATTAGTGCCTCGACGGCGTTCGATAGAATATAACGTGTATGATACACAGAAAAAATAATTTATTAACTATAATTAATTAAAAATTATTTATTAACTATAATCTTAAATCGACGTTAAAGTCTGTACAAGCATTACATTATATGTGTCAAAAAAGTTTTACCCGTTACTAATACAGTGTCTTGATTCAAAACGGGTAGAACTTATTGGCACAGCTAATATGAAATAATGAATATTACGAGGAATGACGAGGCGGGAATTTTTTTTCTCTTTCAAATACGTTTCAATGACGGTTTAACGATTTTTTTTTTAATTGACCATAGAACGATGATTTGCATAAAGTGCACTATTAATTATTTATGTAATCTTCTGACTCGACAAATGTGTCCTTATCAATGTCAAATATTCAGCAAGGGTAAATAATCAATGACAAGCGTGATTCAAGAAAAAAAAAAACATTTTTTTTAATTCTTGAACACCAGTATTCAGTAATAAATACTTTGTTCATTATCGCATTTTGTCACAGATGATTAATTTTTCCCAGTAATACAATTCTAAGAAGACATCAGACACCGAGGAGACGGTACGAGCAAAAACTAACGGAGATGAAATTTTTGATTGTGCCAACTGTTTTGCCTCACGCAATAATTACAGCTGATAGTATCTCATTACGTTCCACGTACTATTTCATATGTTTAAACGTGAGCGGACAGAATAAAAGATCAGCGAAGATAGAGCAAGATAAACCAAATTTTTTGCAAGCTTAATAAAGATAATTATAACCACATGGGAGTGATCCTAGAATACGTACTAATAACCAATCTAATAACTGATACGGATGTACGGATCAATAACTATTTAGTTTCATATAAATAATTACCAATTGATCGATCCCTGTAGGCAACTCTACCTGTGTTATATATTGAATCCATTGATCGATATTTCGATACATTAAAGAGCATTTTGATCGTCAACTTTTTAATATAGGACTAACATATATATATATATACAATATATATGCTGATCGTACAAGTTCGAGCAAGGTCATCAGCGAAGGCAGACTGGCACACGTTCACTCTTGCACCAGGATTCTGCAACTGGATCTAATCTTTCCGTAGTATAACAAATGATTGATCTCATTGAATTAGCCTGATCAATTTATACCCTCCTGATAATGCGGATATATATATTTTTTATTTAATATTCAAATCTGTCTTCAAATGCAGCTGGGTCTAGAGTGATCCTTACGTTGCTTAACAATTGGTATCACGTATGAAATTGGTCTGAATCATTGAGCTTATCGTTTGCATATATCTTGGCGAACGCGTTGCACCGTGACTGCAACTGTAAGGCTACAGTGACAGAAGAAAGTTGTTGAGCTGGATTAAGTGCTTGATGTCGTTGAGAGCTAATTAGGACTCGCCTTCATTATATTTTACTATATTTGCATTTGGCGATTTTCATTATTTTTCATACATACAAATATTGTGTATAATATACATTGCATGTATACGCATACGTTACGAGACTTATGTATTACACGCGTATATGAAATTTCTATAAATTAATGACAAGATCGATAAACTTGATTTAATTAATAAAAATATTATTGCGATATTATCAAAGATTTTATTGAATTAGAAATCTGTATTTTTCTACAGCTTCCTGCAGTATCTCCAGGACCCGTTTCGTCGATTGTTGCTCCGGTGTTACTCAAGTACCGAGTCTGCAGGCCCAGACTGCTCCTTGCTGGTTCCAGGGCTGAAGTTGATCCTGCAGCCGACGTTGCGCTACTTCATGGTGAAGTGCTACTAATTGAAGACTCTGCGCGCCAATTGAATCCGATAGGAGGTAAGGCGATCGGTATTTTTTTTTTGTATAAAAATTCATTGCAATTAATTTTTTGAAGGCAATTATAGCATTTTTTTTATAGATACCGACAGGAGATATCGGACTACGGAGAAGCTGCTGCACGCCGAAGAGGAGTATTGTGAGATTTTATGCAGCGCCAAGGAATTGTACGCTCGACCCCTTGCGCGAAGCTATCCCGAATTTCATGACGTCATATTTCAACCACTTGCCGATCTGAGTCGAGTCAGTGCCGATCTTTGTTGTCGGGTAAGTTACTAAAATGATAGCATATAAAATGTTAAAACTGTACATTTTTTAATGAAATCATTGAACAGAAAAAACGCCTGATGATAGGCTACTGGCTATACGCTCGTAAAGCAGATTTCTACTTACCGATCGTGTTTCCCGATCTGCCTACCAGATGGCGGCACCACAACCACGTATTAGCATTGTTTATACGAAAACACCTGTTGCTTCCTATACTTGCCTTTCTCTATGTCTCGCAAGTCCCAGCCAGTCTGCGCAATTGGTGTCACCGCAACTTTTGCATAGAAGCAATAACAAGAGTCCATGATCCGCCAATAAATTTTGAAAGACTCCACAAGATCCCTTAGCTACATGAAAAGATACATTCTGAAAAATTGAAATCGATCTGACACGTAATTCACTCAAGACTATCAAAAATCTTCCCAGAATTACCTCAGGAGCAAAATACATACCTTATTCATTGTAGAAAATCATCGGCTCGAAGACGTTCTCAGTAGTTGTTTCGAGAATCCGATTCACGAGGTCCAATGAAAATGTTTTCTTAGGCTGGTACAATAAAAAAAAGGATCTTCGGTCTTCCGATATAAATATAAAGGAGACATATAGCGTAGTGGTCGGAGTTAACGAGTTGAGATGAGTGATGACGGTAGTTAGCAGTCTCATAAATATTTACTCTAAAAGTCATCAGGGAGAGAAAAGGAGCTTTCGTTGTGTAGGATTCGATGAAATTGAGAATGATGGAGTTGAAAATAAAAACAAAAAATATATACACATATATATATTTATTTATTTAAAACCGCGACAGGATATCATTAAGAAATTAAAGCTAAGTCCATCACACGATCTGTCGCCGTATTCCGGTCATTGCCGAAAGCGACCTATCATAATTAAATCACTTTCTCCGTGAACGTAGAACGCGAGCGAACCGACGCCGGGCGTCGGTGCCGATCACGTTCATCGAAAAATCTACGCGTCTATCGCACGAGAGAGGTCAAAAACCTCGCGTAAAACGAAAACACTTTTAAAAATGAGAAACGAACGTACCGTTCCAGACCGTCGTCCCACACGACGAGTATTCAACGTCCGCCATATTGAATGACCGTATTTTCAAGGCACGACCGGGCACACGAAGGTTAATTAGTGAAAACGTTGAAATCGTTAAAGTTCGTAAAACAGCCGTAAGTTCGGATCACGACCCCCTCGGGTTATGCCTTTCGCTTCGTTTTACACCGCAGCCACTTAAACCCTGTACTTCTTTCCGTATGCGACGGCGTCATTCAGTGCCCAGACGTGTGGACGCTACTTAATAAACAGAAGATACTACACTCCCATGCGACGTCTTATTATTCATACACGTGGGTAACAAACTTCTCTATTATAATTTCACTCGAGCACACAACCGTCACGATTGTTACTGACGATTGTGCATTTAGATACCGAGAGAACGATTTCTTTCGACTTCTAGGTTAGGTTATGTCAATGCCAACTGTCGTTGGCGTCAGCTCGGCTGCTCTTATAACGTCACGTGAGCGTTGCAGCGCGACAAAGTTATATCTGGACGCTTTAATATGTATGGACGAATGAAGGGTCACCTTGGGTTCAGCTAAGACACTTAGCACGACTTACCAGGACGTTATAAGCGATCGCATTCTTATTGTTTACTATATGAAGCGACGCCGTGGTTTCAACCATCTTCTTATAACTTCACGTCTATACGCTTATCGACCTGTACACATGCTTATTTATGTACAGACGTCATCGTCAATTTTCTGGACAACTAGTTGCAGCTTCGCGGAAAAATAAAAGGATTCATCGCGAAAGTGGGCCAGGAACGGCTTCTTTTGTACTCTGCCGAGAGAGTTAATGTGCCTATTTGTACTTGCTAGTACGTAATTAGATATTTCAAAACTTTTTGCTTGAACCTTCCTACAGATTCAGTGTCGAGAATTAATTCGATTAAACGTTCCAAGGCAGCTTGCTTGGATCAGAGGAATCATTTCGTGTGTATATATGTATATATATTTGAGTGTATATATGATTTGGTTTATATACAGTGTAATAACACATTCACTTTTGACGTCCGATCTCACGAGCAGAATGACGATTCCCGGCTATTGCGAAAGTGGAACGACGATCCGATTCGGATAGACCGCACGTTGCCGATCGCATTGCAAAAACGATCGGACGCGTTTCAAGAAAGTGGAAGGATACGATATTACCAAAATTTCTCTTTCGAGAATCCCCCGATATTATTATATACGCTCGTCGAGTATACGTCTACCTGTTTCTCGAGTTAAATTATAACGTTGATTATCGATCCAAAGTAATCGTTTCCTTCTTTTCTCACTGTGTTCTGATTGATACCTGATTTTCCTTTTTCTTCTTTTTTAACGTCTTACGTGATCTTACGTATCGCATATAGGACACCACGATCCCAATATACAGAGAGAAAAGGATCTGATACAAATTACCATATATGTCTGGTACATATAGATATATCTTTTAGCGACATTCTAATGCTAACTAATGCTACTGGATGAT
>JARPRG010000008.1:79216-92706 GCA_031001745.1 Hartigia nigra
TTAAAAGTAAATAATACTTTTTTCTCGGACTCCGGAGTCCGATTAAAATTAAATTCTTTCTACCTTCTCTCATTTTGAGGTTATGGACATCATTTTGTCTTTTTTCTTTTCTCGAGTTTAATATCGTATTTTACTACTATTACTATTGTTAGAAACAGAGAAGTCCCGAAAATGGAGTCACTGATAAAATGGTAATTTTTGTAATTTCAGTAGTGATGCGATTCGTCGCTAGGTGGCTACGGATTGATTTTCGAATGGATAAGGACTTTTGCAATTATTACACCTAGTATATTGATTATATGTGTTTCCTGTGCACCTGGGTATCTATCCTCACACCTATGAGGATAATGGTAATGACTTTGGTAGCTGGTGGGTAACGTTTTCATTCGTGACGCTTCGCTGAACTGGATACGACGATTTATCCCAGGATGGACTTTAAGTCCGTGCTCCTGGATACCGATACCGATCAGGCGTAATACTCTTCACCGGCTACCTTGATTAACGCTCGATTCTCCTTTAAGGATTCCACGGAGCGATTCTTGTCCAGGAGTCGGCGACGCCGGCACGCCCGTTCGATTCTATCTGGAATCCACTGTAAGGATATAACGGAGCGGTATCTGTTGAAGGGTTGGGTTAGGTTAGGTATTACTGAATACAGTAGTTCCCTCGTGATCCTGGGGATGATCTTGTATCGAGACAAAGGGATTCTTTCAGGATTATGATAAAACTGGGTCCAGCATGCGATTATGCCTGAATGAAAATATATATATATAGGAATTCTTTGGACGATTACAGAAGGGGGGAATTTTGAAAAATTAAGGATGCGACGATTTTTTTTTTCTTTGAGGTTTTATACTCGGTGTACGTCGGCCATGTTTAATTTGATGCAACCGAGTTAGTCGTCACTCGAGCAAAGAAAAGGCACCGGCTTAAGGATAATAAAACGATCGTTTCCTGTTCTCGCTCACCCTGTATATATATATATATATATATATATATACATATAACTAGTACCGCTCCATCCAAAGTTGGTATCTTCATGTATAATACATGCCTACCTTTATATCTTGGTCATTGTATTTTAAACCAATTTAATAGGGAGTTCATTCTTTTCTTTCTCTCCCTTTTTTTCGTGCCTGTCTCTCCCTTACTCTCTTTCTCTTTATTCATTTCTTCGAATCTTTTTCCTTTCAGATCGAGAGGACATTCGAGAATTGGGACGCCGGGACCTTCAAGCCAAGTGAGTTTTAGCCCGCTTGTCTTTTCTATATGGACCAACTGGTTTCAGGTTAATCGGGTTTATCTTAGACCTTAGTTAACCACGTATCGTCTTGTCGAAAAAAAAAAAAAAGAAACCCTCGAGGTATATCACCAGTGTTGATTCATTATGTTTATTAAAATCTCAAGCGAACGTTTTCCCCCACTCCTTAAAACTTAATAGGAATTCACGTGACCTAACCTCTACTGACCTACTTTACCGACCGTAAGAAAACAAATTTTTAATTGACTCACTTCCACTATATCTCAGAGACTTATTTCAATGATATTCAAACGTCCCACCCGTTATATACTTACGACAATTAGATTTTCTTCTATTCACAATGTGTTCCTCCTGCAGTCTCACAAATGAAATTCCGCGCGCATGCTTATCCTTTTTGTTTTCTTTTCTATTTTTTTCTTCGTTTTTTCTTCTTTCTAACCTTTAATTATGCAAACGCAGGTGAATTATTCCCTGCCTCGTTCTGGGAGGCGCACTGGGAATACCTTGAGAGATACGTCGAGGCACGCAGAATCCTCGACGAGCTCAGAGCGTCCGAAGACCCCCTACTGCACTTCCTGAGGCACAGGCAGGCCGCGGCCAGGCACTCTCCGTCGTCCTTACTCCTTCTACCGGTAAGTCACTTCATTACCGTGGACATTATCGTTCGATTACTGTAATTGGCCATGGGAGCCAGACCGGATGCTGGATAGAACGTTAATGCACGTACTCATCATCTTCGAGCTTCTTCATCTTGAGCCATAGCCTCCACTTTTATAGGCTATCCATATCCCCTATATATGTATATATTTTTTTCTTATTTTAGAAGATTCAAAAATAATTATTAAAAATCTTAACTTTCACTAAATAACGAATCTTATTTTTTGTCTATGACGTCAATAGCTTAGGGCAAACCTTTTTTTTATCAGCTTTCGGAAACCTACAGGTTAGTCCAGTGAATTTCCTTTTAAAAGTATCAGCCAATAACTCGTCTATTAGTAATCCCTGACGTCAGACACTTACAGCCCACTATGAGCTAATGCGACTATCCTACTCGATAACTATCTACTTATCGACTATTCAGTTACTTTTCATGGAAACATTGGTTTACGATTCCCCTAGACTTTTTTCATCGAGATGCTCGTAAAGCTTTCAGAAGAAAATGTCCGTCGCGACAGAAAGTATTTGCCACGTGTATCAACACCTTAACTATGACGTATACTGTCCGAATAATTAGAACCGCCATTTTTCATTTCTCCCAAAAATCTCAAAAAACAAAAAAAACTTATTACGAATATTTGTACAGTTTATTTATAATATTTTAATATATTATTTAACGATTTCGACTCGTCATCTTTATTTGAATTTTTTTTCCAAAATTCAACACATTTACCTGAACCATCATCAAGGCGATCTTCAATGTAGCAACTTGTTTCATACTGTATTATATACATACGTACACATAACGTAGCTTACAGTGAAAGTCTTATTTTCAATGATGCAATCTACCTAGGAAGATCCTCCGCTCGGATCCTTTAAAGAAGAAGTCTTATGATCGCTCGACGACCGTCGACCAATAGACATGCGCACTTATCCCAAAGGGATGTCTCGTTACATAAGTGACTTCGCGACTTTCAAACTGTCGACATTTACCGCCATATATAGATATATACATAATATATATAGTCAATGACCAAGATCCTGGAGTACAATGACTGATCGATTTATCGGCGATCAGCAAGATCATTCGATCGTATCAAGTTCCTCCCTTCTTCGCTTACTTTTTTTTTCACAATCGTATCTGGTGTCATATATAGCATATATGACTTCATAAGTGCCGACGGCTATAAGTACATAAATAGATATTTACCACGTGTCTACATATGTGATACCACATTATATATATATATATATTGTATATATTCCTGTAACTTCATACATATATATATTGTATATATTCCTGTAACTTCACTTAGGGTACACCTGTACAAAAGTAGCTGCCTACGCTTAATGTCCAGCAGATTATGCTACGCCGTGTCACACGTGGGTGTTGGCGGGAGAATACGAAGTGGAACACGTGCCAAGTACGAATCATCGAGTATGACGTAAAACGTGTCATTGTCTGATGACCGGTAGCGCCAATCGACGTTACACCATATAAGATCAATACGAGATATCGATCAACTGTATGACATTAATTCGACACAGATATTATACGTGGTTCGAGTCTCAGCTAGATCGCAAGATCTTTACGATGACTGTCCGATACTTGATTAAATTAATTTTGAATTATATTTTCGTTAATCAGGCTACCAGATATTATCTATAACGCAACACATTATCGTTGAATATTACAGCTCTTGACACATGATACAATAAACTTCTCCACTGGCAACCGTTACGCAATCACAAAAAAATCGTAAAACTTTTTCAAAAATCATCTCCGTATTCGTCCCGCTTGCTTTGATCGAGTCTCAGTCAATCGAATAATCCATTCGATATCTCGTTCGACTGGTTCAAGATCGACCTGGTGGCCCTCGTTGACGTCGACGATAATCCTGTCTCTGACGTATCGACTTACCAGCAGGAAGTGCCCGTCGATCCTGATAACTGTTATTAATAAAGGAGAATCAGGATAGACGTTATAAATGGAACTAATGGATCCGCCGATAGCACTGTCAGGATATGCTCCTGGGCCAGCTCAGCATCCTCACGTCTCACTTCTCCTTTTCTGCGTAACGTCCATTCTTGATTTATTCCTTTGATTCTTCCTTAATCCACCTTGGAACCAGCTGGTAGCTTTATTAATCTTTCTTCGTCCTAGTCTTATTCACACTGAACACCCTGTATATCCTCTTTATCAGCCAATAGAAATTACTCTCCTGCATCTCGCTTTTCTTAGTCTTATTTCTCTCTTGTCCATGCCGACCTCCAGCATCCAGGTCCTGCAAACTCTAGCTACGGGTAAGTCGAGCCGCTACGAGGACTAACGGTCTTCCCGGTTCACGAGATCTGCTCCTATGCTTCTCTGCTCTCCTCTATGTTGTGTGTGTGTATATATATATATCTCAGGAAATGATGAATGCTCTCGCATATTCGTTCCCTGTCCATGTCGATGATCTTGCACCAGAAATAAACGCAAACTGACAGTTGGTCGCGGTCGATATTCGAACCTATTTTAACATATATATACATACATACATATATATAAAGTAATATATCAGATTAGAATCATCCAGTTGGTACGCATTATTCGATTACTATGATTGCACGTGACATTTGATAAGTATACCGAATATTCTTCGAAATTCCTTCAATCAAAACGCTCCGTTTGTCTTGACGAAATTTGATTATGGTTAAAATTTTTTTTTTTTTTTAATTTCTATCAATCCTGTGTGCAGCAGCAGTTCTCGCCAGGAGTCAGAGATGCGTCCCGACGTGTCTCGTTAATCGTGCGACAGAGGTAGGACACGCGATGTAAACTCACTGCGGGCAGTTCGGTTCCTTTTAGAAACTAAGAACGTAGCTCCTTGCGCCGTGGTAAATTATACGGGGATTAATTGCATCGTCGGCGGAATAACGTATAGGAAAGTTACGGGTTCGTTGGATTAGTTATGGGAGAGTAGGTGCCTATCTATGGGAATAACGCAAAAGAAACATATATATATATGTTTATATATATATAGTGAATGAATAGTATAGTCTGGTACATATTCACATGTGCTTTATACTGGGTTGGATGAATATTGAAAGAGAGTATATAGTTATGAATGAGTCTGTGGATCATCGATTTTGTGATTATATATACATATATATGGCAGTATCTACGGTCAGTGTCGATTAATCCTCTAATTATTAATTACGCTCCTTACTTTAAATCAAATCCGGACTCTCGCCGAGTCCCGTATGCCGTTGCATAAATCATACTGGATGCAATCATCCGCTACCATAAATAACTCCGCCAAACCTATTAGTCAACTGGTCGATGACGTTCCCGCACTCAAAATGGCGATACGACTTTGCATTAAGTGTATACGAAAAGATTATTTATAGGGATTTTTATAATGGTAATCATTGTCGATTAAAAAATTGTTTTTTTTTTTTTTTTAAATAATCCTAACGGGTGAAACTTTTGTCGTATTACGTCCGGGGTCCGAATTTTAGGGTCTTACGAGTCGTAAAGATTCTCGGTGCCTCTACGGCGATTTTATGCCACGCGGCAATTCGATCCTTCGGAATCTCGTTCAGCATCCGCACGAAACATCTTTATGGACCACTTAAAAAAGTACGCTTTAATCGAAACTTATTACGTCTTGGTTTCACGAGGAGGATATTTATTTATTTCTTGATGCGTCCGCGCTAAGAGATAGTGGTCGAAGTATCAATAATGATGCTCCTTTGAGATGCATCTGTTATCCCCATCCGTACAGCTGCGGTCCAGAACGTAGCGGACCACACTCGTAGTTAAACGGTAGTGTTCTATATACTAATTAGCGGCTACGTGACTAAGCCGTTCGCGTTAATCAAAGAAATTTACGAGTCTGCCTATTATAAAAGTGCAGAGCGGCTCACGACCCCGTGTCTATTACTTCTATTCACGTTGAGTATAATAAAATACGCGCGAAGACCTTTCACCGTTTAAACTCGATTTTCAACCTTTTCGCAGAGAGACGTATGAAAAGACGGCTTCGTTTCTCTCCCAGCAATTCACTTTCCAATCGTCAATCTTCCCAAGGATTTCCGCCGCGAACTAAGGAAACCACTGGGTAGCAGGTTACAGAAATCGCGGAAACCCACGGCGCGTAATGTCCGTAGCGCTAGAATAGAAAAGACCGTTGAGCGTAAAAAGGCGGGAAACTTGAAAAAATTTGAATTTCAATTAACCAATTGTCCAAATTTAACTGACCCAAGATGACGTCACTCTTGTTAAATTCAACTCGCATACATCGTGTTACTTGTTCAATATATTACTCTGACATTTCATATACCGCATTGTCGAACGCGTCGTCCGTCGTCGGCACGTGCACGCGCCTTTACGGTTGACATTCATAATACGTATGCATACAGGTTCCCTATGTAAACCAAGTGTTAAACGGCGAGCTACATGGCGGTCGGCGCTCCTGCGAATATTAATAATATCGTTGTGTCAATTTGATCTTTTGACATTTGACACTTACCTCACGACATGACACGTGTATTTGTTTACTTTAATTAATGTCAATATACGCATAGCGATTTGGTTATTAAGATTTTTGATAAATATTTTTTTTTATATTTATTCTCAAAGATCTTGGATGCAAAACGAAAAAAAAAATTTGTTTTTTTTTTTTTCTTTACCAAGAATAATAAGCCTTTCTCTTCGCTTATGATTCTTTTGTAAAATGGCTTATGGACGCTCGTCAATAGGGATAGGCCGGATGTCACGCTTGCACGTGGTTCGTGCTCTGCGCTCATGGGCATTATTTCTGGTATTCATACGGAATAATAAATCGATCCTCATATGCGACTCTGAATATATGTATCTTTCACGTGTCTTCATGTTTACGTTGGCTGCACTGGTCTTTCGGCATTGCAAGATGCTGGAGGTGTAGCATGCGTGACATCGGGCCCGTCTATATGGGTACTCATATGCTGCTACTAGCACCTATAGAAAGGTCGAATGCGTAAGGACGCGTTTCACATTTGTATATATAATTTTTATAATACACGACTTAAGAACTGACGGGTTTGGCGGATTGCGAGGATGAAATGAAAGTTACGTAATACCGCGTGCCGTGACGGGCTTCGAAAGGTGGATAATTGAGAATCTTATGGATGTTTATAGACGGCTGATAACCTCCCATTCAAAAGTGCTGCTAAATTGCCTTTCGCGAATAAATCCCACCGAAAGACGTACGGGATTTATATGGATCGACGATGGGAAGACTAATTCGTTGGATCATTTGAAGTTTACTGACACTTGATTGTACGTTTTACAGTGACGAGACTTTCTTTGGATTTTTATTAGTAAATTATAGTAGTACGTACGAGGAAATACGATTACGGTTGATATTCGGGCTTTGCGTTGACGAAAGATTCAAAGTTAATGAAGAATTTTGTAATGTCCTATACCGACCGTGAGTGCGAGAGAGACGGACTTATGGGCGTTCCCGTGAGTCAGACGGAGACATACATAGACAAGACTGGGAAATATCCTTGGTCGAATTTCACACGATTTTTATTGATCATCAATTTTAATTAGATGATACGGAAATAATTCGTTAGCGATTTTTTTGTGTGGATTTTTTTATATTTAACTTTCGAATTAATCAGTACTATTTCTGTAACTATATAAAATGGTTGAAAGATTTGCGAATAGGCACGTGACAAGGTGTTGACCAATACTGTAGTATCACGATCCTGATCCCTCTTACCACGGCGCGAATATTATAATTTAATAATACAACGCTCTGCCCGCTAATTACACGAATGGCGAAACGCTGGTGTATATAATAATGTCTCATGAATAAAAGATTTCGGAAAAGAATAATACCCTCCCTTCTTTGCGCCCCCTTTTGCGGCGTCTTCTTAATATAATCGTCATTCTGCGCACGCGCATCTTCGAATATTGAGAAAACATACGGTCGCCTCCATCTCTGAACCCTTACGTGATCTACGATCAGGATATAATATGCCGTATATATAAATATATATATACACACATGTTCCATGGGAAAGAATTTAGGCGGATGACTGTACGTGTGGATATTTAAAAAAAAAATTCTCAATTCAATCTTATCCTCTTATAACGATCTTTAACTACCGGATTTTCGAAAATTCTCTTTTGACACCGGAGAAGAGTCGGCCGTTCCTATTGGCTTATACGTACCGCCACTATATGTTCTGGTATACTTTCACTGTCGCAGGAGAGCCGCTCTTTCGAATTATATGCCGTAGCCTACATGCCGGCCATTAAACTCGTACTATATATGTACATATACATATATAACACCGTAGTACTCCTACGTATGAATGCTCGTGTCTACCCATAATCAAAATTCGTGCTGCTCCTCCTTTCTTATCAAACATAAACTTTAACGACTGTTGATTCTATCGGCGAGTTTTCAATCGGCGATAACTGACGTTTATTCTTGGATTTATTGACTGTAGCCACGTGCAACTCGTCACTTTCGATTTCTACTTTCGATCAAAAATAAAAGTATGACGATTTTTCGAAACGATGAGTGAAAAGGATTGTTTTCATTAAAACAAAATTTTTGTTTTCGGTCCCAAAATAATTCTCATCGAGGTACCCTTTCGTTCGACTGATGATAATTCAACGATTGTTTTATTTACGGGCACGAAAAAAGGGGCCAATCTTGTAGTATCTCAAGCGTTAAGGAGAAAGGTGGAAGAACTTAAGAGACTCGAGGGACCAAAGAGGGAAGTCTTTCTCGTGCCGATTAAAACGAATTATATCGAGTAAGTCGTATTACATCGTCGGAGCGTTATATTGTATCGTGAACTGACGACTCAATCTTTACCATCCATCTTAATGCTATTGCTAATGGAAGTAATTGCCAATTAATTCGAAGGCTACTCGGGGACTCTATTTGAACTCGTTTGATCGAGCATCTGCGCATGCGCGACAGGTAGGAAGTCATTTCGTATAGTACGAATAACAATATCGAGGATTTATTCGATATTTTCTTCCGGCATCAAAGACCTACGGCTCCTTTGATCTTGATCCATTGTGATCGAGATCGCATGTGCATAATAATAATAAATAATATCCCGATACATACCGATTCAGCATAATCCTCCATAGCATTCGGACCGATAATGATTACAAAAAAAAATGTTTTTTTTTTTTAAATCTAAGTACAGACATTCGCAAAATTGTATTATCATGAAAATCATCATTTTTGTTAATCATTATTATTGTGTCGGTATTTACATGAAACGACCATACGATATCCAATGTTACATATATGTCCTCAAGTAAACATAGGCGCGTACCTTAGAAGGTAAATGCACGATAGCCATATCTTTTATCTGCTCGGCATATACGCAGTGGTTTCTGTTTGCTCCTATTTCATTTTATTTATTTCCTTGCGTTGTTGTTCCTTCTTTGTTTTTTTTTTTTCATTTCCTTACATCGAATTTCCTGGACCCCTCTTGGTATCGTGTACAGTAACCGGCAACAGTGTAGACATTGACAAATCTTACGTACGTGCACTGCTTGTAAGAGCAAAGACGCTTGTCGATGTCATTGACTGATTATCTAATGACTCTTTTTATTTACGAATTACTTTAGTTTCAATTAGACTTTTTTTCATTGGTCAAACATTACGGCTATGGCTGGTTTTAACGCGCTACATTATTATTGTTCGTATATTCGGACTGTACGAAGGTTATCTGTACACGAGAGGATACCTTATGTTCATATATATATATATATATATATATATTGTGTATATATACTTTCACAAACCGGAAACCGTTAGATATCAAAAGAACCAGCATGCGTGATACCACTGACGTTCCACACACGTTAGATACCCTATAGTGAAGTTCTATTATCTATCCATGCACACATACTGATTTGCAATAAGCATATTGGGATCATGCGATGATGATGATTTTAATGTAAAACCATAGTATCGGATGTTGGGACGAAACGAAAGTGAAAATTCATGACTGTGTTACTGTGGTCAGTGTAGTGTTGGCAGGTTGGTACGACTTCATTCGGTCTGTAATTTAATGTAGGATTAAAAGATGGCGATCAGATGTCGTGAGTTGAGAGAAAAACAGAGGTGAAGGGTCAAGTCTGAATTAACGATGAAAAATGTAATGTTTACATCGAGTGTACGGGGCTGTAGTTAATCATGGGGGAATTAAGTGTACGAATAGCCTTAACCTATTTATGGGGGCTTTGCTGCTGGGCCCTAGGGTCCCTAGGGCGGCTATTGATATTATTGTTTCTCGTTATTAGTAATCAGTCTTGTTTATGGGTGAAAATTGGACAAAGGCATTAGGGCACTTTTAAAGAATTAGGTATTGGGACTGTATTGAGTTTAGATGCAGTTCGGTTCTATACATGGAGAAAAGACAACAGCAATGGATTATTAATCTGGTTAGCAGTTAGTCCCAGGACTGAGTCCCAATTTGCAGCAAAGTATTCATCGCTTAATCAACCTAGTAAGAGTTTTACCTTTGGAACGGTAATGTTTACTGGCTTTTAAATAATCAGTACTATTCCATACTCTTCGTTCTTCATACTCTATGCTACCTGAGAGTCTGCTAACCAGGCTGGTAATCGTTACTGGGTCTCTTCTTTCCATATATTTTTCTTTTACTTTGAATTGCATTCTCTGTGTACTCAGTATTGGTAATCGTCAGTATTATTGATAGTCGTCGAATGCCTTTAATGTATGGGTGAAGTTAAAAAAAAGTGCTATAGGACCAAACAGTCCGTATAATAAAACTACGTGTAGAGTTTTGATGTATTTTTCTTGCATAATTCGAGACTCGGAATTGCATTGTCTGACTATTTAGTAGTTATGTTCCGAGATGGAGTACGCGGAAGCTGTATTTACTAGGTAAAAGATATTCTTTTTTGTTGTTGTTGTTGTCTTTTTCTCAATACTCTTCCCAGTTGAATGCGGCTCGATGCTTCCAGGTAGCAATAAACGTTCCTACTATTGTTATTTGTGTATACACGATTCGCACCAAAGCTACGATTGCTTAGATTGGTATCGGCTTCTAGCGGTACATACACAACTCCGTTATACCAGTGATTTTTTTCGAGGATCTTACGGCGAGATATCAGACGCAATTGTTATTAACAATATTAGAAATATTAGAGATATACACCCAGTCATAACAATGATCCAGTCTTGCCACAGAGTCTGGATCTAATAAAAATCTTAGTTATTCCATAAACGCCAATCTCAGTTACGCAACGGATGCTTCAGAATTATCGATCTCCAATAAATCAATTAATTTAATCACAATCTTATATATAGATGAATCGGTTATGTATTATATATATATACTCTATACTATACCTATCAATTCCCATTGTCTGTAATAAGTGCACGTTCTCACAATAAAATTTCGCTGCAATTTCTCTCGATCACAAGATCGATCGATAGCCAATCAATACCGTAACTACTAATCCATATATCGTCGCATTAAAAAAAAAACAGTTCTGGCCATTTTTCAAGAATAATTTTCCAATACTTGTTATCCAGCCGTACAATTTTACTAATTATACAGGGTGTTCCAAATACATCGATCTTTATACGGTCCAAATGAATTTCTTTCACTATCTGCAAGTAAATACAATTAGACAGCGAAGGGTGTGACTAGAAAAAAAAAAGTTTAATAAAATAATCTATAAAACTTTGAACAAGCTAAACTGATACAAACTTCTAATCCTGTACAGATATACGTATCCAGCACGTTAGATATCTAGTGGTCCATATACAGAGCGTCCAACAAGTAGTCAGGACATCTATAGTTGCCGAAGATATAGACACATTAAGCCGAGCTTTCACCGAAGGAAAGCTACTCGACGGCCAAGGTGTCCGTGCGGCCGCCGGCATACTCTCCTCCCGAGCACTGTCGGATTTCTCGTGCACAGAACTGTCTGACCTGCAGAGAAACTTTTCCCTTCTTATTGTTCCTCTCATTGTACAGTCTCCTTATTGCCGATCCAATGAGCTATTGTTTTTTTGCGATCACTATATGGACCCAAAACAATGAGTTAGAATGCAGGGTCAAGATCATTACCTTGCTATATTATAAACTCAATGAGCAAAATATATATATATATATATATATATATATATATATAAACTTTATGAAAACTAAGGATACGTGTCTCATGCGTACTACGCATAACGTCACGCACGGTGCACCAAGGAGCATTAGAATACTGTTGATTCTGTATGCAATGCATTAGGCAATTCTCGTACATCTGCCTGTACACATAAATTGCAAAATATGGCAATCTTTCGTATACAGTGTTACGTTCTGCCACGATTCTTATTAAAAATTATGTATACAGCATATGTATATGATGTATGTTACATTACACACACACATATGTAATACGTGGCGAGAAAAGTTGGACGACCTACGACCCAATGCATTCGACGTGCATTTCCTTGAAACGTGGGTAAACGTGCGTGAGCGTGAAGTTTGTCCTTGCGAAGGTAAGGAATCCATTCGAAGGTGGACGAGTGCGTGTACGTAATGCGTAATGCGTATAACTAACCCCAGGGTGACGGCCGAACAAATTGAATTCCTGTTTCGTTGCCGCCACGATAACAAGAGGAAGAACGTGGTGCGTAAGGTTAGAATGACTCGTTATAATTTATGATATAATAATTAGAGACATTTCCACATACTTGTGCCTACGTCATATACTCAGTATATAAAAGTATTCTTTTTGCAAGACAGAAATTGTACAATTATAATATTTATATATTTTTGTAAAAAAAAAAAAAGAAAATTTTATTTTTATCACGGCTTTAAGCTGGGCGCTTGGTTCACGTGTATCGGTATAAAGAAAGGGAAAGAAATGTCTTGTAGTAGGGGTGGGGGGGAGGGGGGGGAGGTATTGAGAAATGGAGGGAGCGAGAGAGAGGAGAATGAGTGAATATGAAACGAGAAAGAAGAAAGAGACGCGAATGACCGGTACGTGAGTCAGCCCTGAGGAAGCCGATGTAAAGGTGCCTACTGCAGTTCTTTAATGCACTTTTGTATGCACTTGGTTGCACTCGTCGAAGATACAATGCAGTTCCCATAAATTCTTCCTTATTCTATTAAACCAATCCTTGGATTTAGCTTATATCCATATATGCGTATCAAGAATGGATGATATAATCTTATCCAAAGATGGCATAACGCAGGAACGTAACTTTTTAGTAATATCTTTGGATTATGAAATTCTTATTGGTATTCGTAAACTTGCATAATATCACATTGGTCTGCGACTTAAAGATGTTTTTTTTTTCTTATTTTTTTTGTTATAAGGAAGACGTATGAATATCTCGACCTCTCTTGCTCTCTGAATATTAAGGTGTGTCCTCGAGTAAAATGACTAATGGAAACTAAGTTAGAGCTTGAGATTAGAAATTTAGGTATTACGTATTGGTACATGGCAAAAAGTATTTACGGTGTAGTACGTTACGGGTACTATAATGACGGCGTGAGATTGAGTGAGACCGAGAGAGAGAGAGAG
>JARPRG010000008.1:92806-112806 GCA_031001745.1 Hartigia nigra
GAGAGAGAGAGAGAGGGGGGATACGTGACTGATAAAAGTTCCTAGAGTAGCGACGCCCACGAAATCGCATATCCTCGTGTATCAACGGCAGGTAGCGATAATGAAATCTAAATTGCAAATTATGACGGAGCATAACTCTTACTCGTTATCCGTGCATTCTCCATTACTGTACGTTCCACGCTCGGTTACGTATACAGTGACGCACTAGGGATGCCTAATGCACCGTTCCAATCGGAACGGCAGTTCTGGTTGTAATATATAAGAAACCGTTAAGGGACGAAAATTGTTCTGAAAAAAAAAGTTCAAAATTAATATTATCGTTGTTCACCTTGTGGATAAATTTATTATTATATCCCATTTCGAACACTTGCTGCTTCTATGGGCAGATTGCATAAGGAGCGAAGACTTAACGTATAATAGGATCACGTGTGATCTTGCCTGTTGTGCAGAATTATTATGCTTATACATGGAGTCTTTTTTGCTCAATAAAATCATTGTTGAATGTATCTTAAAATGTTACGTTTACTTCCGTCTTTGTGATTATGAGTGATAACTGGGTAGGGCGGCTTTGGTAACTGGCTGCCAGTCGTTAATTTCCTGTCGGGTTGAAACCCGCAGCGAGATCAAAGGATAATATTTCTCGGAGTGTCCTGTGCGCTGGCACAGCGCAGCGTAGCAATGCACTTATGCCTGACACGCAAACACGCTTTGAATTCCTCAAGACGCAAGAAAACTCTGCGGTACACGTGATCGATACGCGTTGCTCTAACTGGCACAGTTCGATTACGATATTCGATTGATTATTTATTGACTTTGATTTTTCATCGATGCATTTTCAAAAGTCATCGATATACAATGTGTATCGAACGTTACGTTGCTCATTAGGTTATGCATTCCTGGACAGATCACGTAATATGTCAGATATGTCCATATACCATGGGATATTTCTCTGGTAAGTAGGGGATTCCCCCGAATTCCCAATATCCATACTCTCGTCTAACCAATAAGCTACTAGAATCTTGACTTGCACTTTTTGTCGAACGCAACGAGGATCGCCTTTGTCTAGTCAGTCTTACAGAGTGGTGAACAGATATAAGTGTATGGTACCGACTTGGGACTTGTAAGAAACACGTCGGTTTTCCTAGTGGAAGTCAGTGTACCGCGCGACAACTCGACAAAAAGTCCTTTACCTATACCGAGCACAATACCATTTTCTACGGGTGCTTGTCGGAAGTGGCTATAACTTGACTTGAATCGAGTGTTACTCGTTGCTTCTTGTCGAAGAAACGGAAACGTTCAGTTCTATGACTGTGCTGTTAGATATCCTTTGCTATACGTATCTTGGCCTATACGCACGTATAGGTATTATACGTAGTCCTTATAACAGCAGTAGCGTTGCAATGTAGCAGGAGACCTGATGTTGAGTCAGGACACTGAGGATCCACGAAAAACAATGTGCAACCAGGAGTCCACTTCTTTGACTTAGGGGATCCACTTCAGGTATGCCATTTACCATAGTGTCTGTTGGGTATATATATATATGAGTATATACATAAATGTATACAGGACAACCATGGTGGAAGCAATGTAAATCACATTGGTGTACCAAAAAGAGGAGAGAGACGTGCCCCGGCTCTCTTGGACACGATTCCGCGATAGTTGAAATTTATTTCACTTCCACCTGTCGCCGCGTTGAGAATTTAACTCTTGCCTTACTATCTCTTTACGAGCTGCGGAGATTCACGGAGGTTCCTCGAGATTTCAGATTCTGTCGCTGCATTGAGATTTTCCTTTTTTATTCCTCCTCTGGCTCTCGGAGCATTATCGCTTTCATTGCAGGCGGATAAGCGGTTTGAATTATTTGAGATTGCATACTGGTGTATAGCCGTGTATCTTTGGTGGGTGGGGGTCAAAGTGCAATCCTGGAATAATTAAGAAATTCTTGGAAGATTGCATATTAACGGCGATCTTATAATATATAATGTACCAGTTTAAAGATGTATTTGCATCTCTAGAATATTTGACCTAGAACGTGCTAACCTTATTCTAGAATCGAAGAAACGTGACGTGTAACGGTAAACCACATGGCTCGATAAGGCCCTGGTAATTATGAGGGCTAATTAATTCCCGTTTCTAAGCGTCAAACAAGCTAATTAATTCTACGACGAACCGACCACGTCCACTTCCTGCTGACTATAATGGCCACTGCAAAGGAGTTATCATGAAGCGGACCTCTGCATTAGATTGACAAGGACACTCGATCACCAAAGGACAGACACTTCGTAGACACTGTATCGTGTTCCTTCTTGGAGTTTGCGCGAGTCCTGCCCATTTCTTGCATCCACATTCCAGGCTATCGATACCAACACCTAATCGGAAATCCGATCCCGTCACGAAGAATGCCACGTCATTGGTCCGTAACAATTCCACTGATCGAACGTGAGACACCCTCAAATGACCAAGAATATTGCCTCTTTGAGAATTTTGGGACCATATTTTTGTATATAAATTTTAGGTAAAAATGAGGAGAAACAGACACTCTTGAAATTATTTTGGAAGAAAGGGCGTGGTACTCGAATTAAGGTAGTCCACAGTGACTTAGGTTCTACACTTAAATTGGACCTACGGGATCGCAGCCGATTCAGACTTTTTTGGATGGTTTGAGTAAAATTAGAGGTTAGGATGCACTAGGTATAACCATACACAGCCGTAGACTCCTTATTTTCAGTAATATTCCTGGAACGTTCGATCTGATCGGTTTCCGGGCCACGTACGCGTACTGGGGCATTTTTTCCAAACGTTTTACTCTTTTCTCTTGTTTTCACTCTTTTTCCGTTTCTTTTTTTCATTTTTTTTTTCTTTATTGTAAGCTCTTACGCCTAACGGAGGAAGCTGACACGTTTTTATTGATTGAAACGTGACCAGGACTGGATTTCCGTTGATTCTCCGTACGTGAAGGAACCTTGTGCACGTACCAAAATGTCTCAGTGTCATACGTGTGCGCAGTAGCCAATCACGTTCTTTGTTATTAATTATGTCATTAAGGATGACGATCATCAAAACTTCAATTACAACCAGCTCTATACGGAGTGACAGGACTGCATGATTAATCACGGTATCCACTCTCTCTTCCACTTATAAAGCAGACAGATAATTAGCGAAGAATACGCTACTATACGCCATCTTTTATTTTATTTTTCGACTCACGCCATTGCGAAATCCAGCCTAGAACACCGCGGTATTACGGAAACCTCGTGTAAAATCCTCACGAGTAAAAGATCATGCAACATTCCCATGCAAATACTAGGCAGGAAAAGGGAGTAGCGAAGCAAGATACACAAATCGTTGTCTCCTCTTCGTAACGATCGACGACCTGCGCAACCTCTAAAGCTACTATTCCCTATCCGATTACATCCTGAGCATCGTAATCGACTCGTCGTACCTAACCCAATGTTACCCATGCAATTTTCACGTAGTTCGCACAACTCGTCTTGGGGTAACACCCTTTCGTCGAACTCAAGCAAGATTCGAGGGCCCGTGATACAGAGCCGAGGCCTGAGGGAGAAATAAGTCCCGGTTACTATGGCAACCGGCATAGCTCGGTTAACATCGTACGAGATCGTCGCCGCTCGGCGGCGCTCGGGAATAATCGTAAAATTTCGTGCGAGCGAGGCCAACCGGTCGGGAGCCGCCGTCTCAGCGCGACCAGTTGAATTCCGTACGCAGTGAGTGATTGAGGTGCGTTCAGGTACAATCGTAGCTCGTAATGTCGCGTGTTTTATACAATTGTATAAAAGTCCCTGGTCTATGATAACGAGGCCATTTTAAAAGTGCATATTCGTCTTTTTTCGAAATTCATTTTGCATACGAGTGCCAACAACCCTCGTAAAGAACCGTAACGGTTTTTTTTGTTTATAAAGAAAGATGATTCCGTAAGTGATCGGCGACGATTTTATTTAACTGTTTAAAGACAACCTGGACTCAATTTATCCAACTGGATACTACGTTGCTCTCGGATTCATTCTTCTAGAGAGAGCTGCTGTGCTTTGGCTGCTGCCGGACAGTCAGTGCTTGTGAGAGTGCTGCACGCCTCAAGGCAAATACCTACCTGGTTCGAAGCGAACGCACGATTGGGCCTTATGCTTCTGAACTCATATACTGGATCTTATGCTTATATTGATCGAGACGTATCTAAGAGCAGAGTACAAGCACTGCTACCGAGTCTTGATTTATACATTGCTTGGATGCCACTGAAACTTGGGCGTATTCTCAACGCCACGTATTTGCAACTATCGTTAACGTAATCGGCACGAACGCTGATACTGCAACCTGCTCTTTTGCGATACTTTTTTTTATTTCTTTTGACTCTTTCGAAAGCATCCTTGACAGTGTCATCAATGTAGTACATATTTGCGTACATGCAGTACACGTTACACGAATTCAATTGTCAAACAGTACACATATATATATGTATATCTATATACAGAGTGACCCTAAATTGTTCCAAATTTGAATAAGTCGATCATTTATTATTATCAAGTATGTATCTATATGGATTAAATATGATCTATGTATAAAACTGTACAGAATACCGTGAGTGATCATCGATTTAAAAGTGAATAATAGGAATCGTACATTGACAAAAGGTTTTAAACGATCAAAATCTCGTTAACGAATTTGTGATGCATTTCTTGTGACTCACAAAAAGCTTAACGAGTAGCATTGAGAGGGAGTGATAATAGAAGAATTTAAAAAGAAAATAGTGTTTAACGGGGTACTGGTGAAAATGATTAGAAGAAGAGATCAAGGGATAAAATCATCCTGGTGGCAATGACAACGGCAAGAGAGTGAAAATAATTGTGTAATTGCAATTGACACGTGGTGTCAATGATGACCATGTTCGGCACCCTGGTCCAGAGGCTGACCTCGCCAGTAACCTCGCCGACGACACCAAGGAGACGCTTTAAATCGCCGTCCAGATGGGAAGTGCAGAGTGATCCTGAAGATGACGCCCCGCCCGTCAGGAAGTCCCGTGCCAAGCATCTCTTGGACAAACGCAAGAGCAAAAGCCGTGCCAGAGGTCTTAACGTTGGCGAACCACAATCTTGTGCAACTGCCACTTCCGGTTGGCAGGACGTCATATTTCCGCCACTACGCGGAACCAAGAGTTTGGGTAGACTCGATGGGATGAAAGAGGTGAGGGATTTTTGTCCTTGTGAATGACGTTTTTTGTTGAAAATAAACTTTTTTAATCTCTTGGTACGGCACTGCTTTTGTACTGTACGTAGTTATTGTATACTGGGGACCTAAGAGGAATTCACGTTGGAAAATGATTTTTGCAAACCCATTGAAAGTCGTGCCATTAAGGAATACCGATAGTTGAACCACGATTCTCTTTAACGATGCATTGCAAAACCCTCCGCCAAAGACCTAGACGACACTCCTTAAGATAGTCATCTGCTGGTTCACTATAGTTAAATCACGATAGCAAACTTCCTGGTCGTGATACCAGAGGAAGTAGGTATGCACTTGGTTAACCTACCAATTCCTTTCTTTGTTCGAGAATTAATTTATGGTCGAAGAGGAGAACTCTTACGGTGGAATTTTAGTAACGGGGAATATTATAAACGAAAAGTATGGAGAAGAAATAAAGAGATAGAAAGACAGAGGAAAATTATAGCGTTACACGTCTTTATATTTATGGGTTAGAAATTTCTAAAGCTGATTATATACTAGCCGATTCCTAGGGCCATTCCAATAATTTACTAGCACATGAGACTCTTATATGAAATGAGTAAGTCCCAACATTGACGAGATCCGAGTATTTCGTGTGGGCCCCGTTAGCCGAATAGCGCAGAAAGTCCCCAGGGCTCTTATTCGTCTCTCTTACATATACCTTTTCCACGTCCTCTCTTACCTGCGACCTCTCATAGCTTCTTCGAGAACGACCTCCCGAAGGCCTTTTTCTTACGAAAGCAGAAGTACCCGGGGTCTCCACTAGGGTCCAATTGGGCGCACGTGTGAGCTTACGGTTCGCCCATCATACATTTTTTTTAGCATATCGAGAATTTCTTTAATCTTCCTAGAATTATCTCTTTTTTTTTGTATTATACAGGCTGTTCTGATATTCGAATAAATGTTTTAACCACAAATAATATTCCTCTCTCTCGATGCTCAGTATTTTGGATATAAAAGGACACATATACCCATTCTCTTACAGTAATTTCTTTAGCTTGCTCACTTTACTCCTTGACTTATTTCTCCATGCTTCTCTCCCCCTCTCTCTCGTTCTCTCTTTCTTATGGCTCGCTCACAGTCTCTCACCGAGATCGGCGCAGCTCCTCCTTTAATCTCGCACCACAGTGTGCCTCCTATAAAATGCCGCTCTCAAGACTAAAAACCCATATCTGTTGAAAAGCTTCCTTATAAGGGATCACCTCAGGGCTTCCTACGGTCAGGCATTCCGGGACTCTGAATCAAGCTCTCCTCTACTCTCGTCTCTCTATCTTTCTCGCTCTATCTCTTTCTCTCTCTCTCTCTCTCTCTCTCTCTCTCTCTCTCTCTCTCTCTCTCTCTTTCTGTCTTCTTTTTCTTTTCTCTTTTCCGCTTGCATGGACTATAACAGACCGACTAGCAAACGCTGGCGCGCGGATGCGAACGTTTCACGTATAGCTATTACACGCGCGCGGTGTCTGTAAGGCGGCTCTGGACCACTGGGCGAAAAATTTTAACTGTAGATACGAAAATCACTGAGTGATTCTCTTTACGTATTTGCGACAGTCGAGGCAAAATTCCTAGTGTTACGTCATGAGCTGGCCCGAACATATGCTAAATTATCTTCGAGAAATTGACTCTGTGCGGAATAGTGACTTTTTCATAATTCCCGCCTTGGCGCAGTTGATCTTCTTTACACTTCAAAATCACCATTCCCCGTTATCCTTGAATGATCCTATATTTATTTCTTTTGATTTTTTTTTTTTCGAGCTTCTTCCTCTCCAGTGGGAAACTCATAAACCGCAGAGCATCGCGTCGCCACAAAGAACGTATCAAGGGACGCGTGCGAAATGGCGACAAAAATACAACGATGTTTGCCAAACGAATGGCATGCAGCTTGTCGCGGTTAGATTGTTGGTCAACTGGTTGACTGGTTAGTTGGTCAGACAGTTGGTACCTACTGGTTAACTTATGGCTGAGCACTATGTATATATATATATATATATAGTTATATATATATATATATAGCTCATGGTCTCTTTGGTTTGCTTGATGCGGTCGAGAACAATTTGGTTTCTTGAGCGTATGGATAAACGCGATAAATTACCCAGAACCTCTTTCTCCATAATTCTTTCTTTTACGCTCTGCTCTCTTCCTTGTCATTCCTTCTCTTTTCCTCTCGTACATATCTCCACAAACCTGACTTGTGCACCCGTCTTGATCTTAATTACGGGTCGTGCAGTAGGATCGACGATACACGGCAGAACCGTTTTATTAATCGCTTGGCTCATTGCGCCGGTATGCCGGATGAGGAAGTGACGATCGTCGACGTCGGTCGTCGTCGGTTTCGTCGTCATCATCATCATCATCATCAACCACGTTAAAGGACTTGTCGAGCGTAACCAAAGAACCCTCTAGGCTCACGTAATAGCTGACTTATTGAAGAAGGATGCCAATCGGGAGGTGGACCCGCGTATAGTCGCCATATTGGATTTACGATTTATTCGGGCAATCGATCAGCGCGGGTATTTTTAAATGTACCATGAAAATTTCCAGACGATCGACAGCATCATAGAAATCGGTTTCTCTCGTCAGTTGTCATGCCGCAATTATATTACGCGAACCGTTAATTTACGTAATGAGGATCTACGACTAATCGATTAGATTGTTAACTTAGGAATTAACCTTGCACGAACTTCCTCTTTTTATATGAAATTTCTTCTTTTTTTTTTTATTACCGTCAACAAACGCTCCTGAAAGCGAAAGGGAAACGTTCGATTCCATCGATACGTAACTATATTATTGCCTCGCGTCAAATTTTATTCTCGATGAAATCGAACGCTTCCGCCGGAAGATTCGCGTGACCATCAAGATACCCTTATAACTATACCTATAGGTAGCGTCCAAGAGATTGGCAAACTCGTTCTGCCATTATATATACTGACAAATCGGGATGACCTGCTCCAGTTTCCATCACGTTTATATAGCCGACTACCTGACTATAGCTATATACCACGGTTCTTACAATGTGTGTCCACTGACACAAAGCCCTTTGTCATCATGCCCATTACGGGAGCCACTTTCGTTCCCTGGGCCTGATTCACTACCTTGCTTCAAGTTAGTCAACTTCATACGTGCTACTGCACAATTACTAACGCGTGATCGTGCTACTGGCGCTTTACTAAGAACGGCTGATGGTATATATGTAATGTACAAAAAATTATCAGGCTCAATTACTAACTGGCGCCACGGCGCGGGATTCGGGCAAAAATGGGCATTGTGGTCAGTCTATTTTTTTTCTTTTTTTTTTTCTTTATTTGTCGAGACTTGTCACGCTAAGGGTGGGACAAATTATACAAGAATGCTTGACTTGTGGGACTAAGGAATATTGTGGGACTTTTAAGGCACTTCCGACAGGGGACCAGGTGGCAATGATTGTATACATATATATTCAGGTTCAGGTTTTGTCTAGAGCTGGGAACCAGATCCAAGCTGGTTTTGTGCTTTCAGTGGTTGTCCCTACTCGAAAGGGAGCAGTACGGACCAACGACGGCGTCATTAAACCTTTCCCCTGACGTGTCCCTTTGTTCTTGATTACGGCTAATGTCAATGATCTCCGACCCTGACTGCTTAAATCGACCTTATTTTGCCGCGGGACTCTTTGGGGTTAATACACGCTAGGTCCTGACTTTTGGTACCCCGACCCCATTTCCTTCCTCTTTCATCATTTATCATTACCTCTCTCGGATCATTCTTATGTACAGATTTCTGATGACTATGTTTCTGAGAATTTCGTCAGGTACAATGTTTATTTTTTTTCTTTTATTCTTAAACACAAAAAAATGATAAGCATACCATTTACTATCTCGCTGTGTCGTTTATTGGCGATAGCAAGGAAAATGTTCGGAAATCAATAGCGCATATTGAATAGATTCGATAACAGGTACGAGCAATGTGAATATTCCTTAGGGTGATCGTAAGCGGCTACTTCGTCCGGATAATTAACAATTATACGCCGAGATCGGCAAGTCTCGTCGATGGTCAGTTGGTCATAAGTAGTTAACTCTCGTAAAACGTCGTCTTAATTAATGGCATACCATTGCCAGGTAACCGGCAGTGTTTCTCAATAGCGATCGATACGTGCAATTCGGAGTATCGAAAGTATCGAATAAAAGTTTTCATCGATTATCCTCGATTATTATATTTATTTACGAATATTTCGTACGAGACCTAATAGTAACCTAAGATACATTGTTTTTCTACAATTTTTTTTTGTATACCGTACAAAATCAAATTTCAAAATGATTAAATTCGCTGCAGCAAGTGAAATCGAATGAGAATTAATTTTACGAAAGCGTTTTCCGGCACAGTGCGAACAAAAAGTCGATTTTTATAGTGACAGTCAGGGTGCGTCCAATACGTCACGGACGGCTTAAACATCATATTAAGCAATAATTATTATTATTAAATTTTGTTAATTACATCACATTCCTTAGAACTGTTAATCAACTAAGAAAACAACGAGCAAGTCATTAAGGCTGTTTCATGCATCTAGTCAACAGTGCAGTGTTAATGCGCAATTAAGAATGGGGATAAAAAGCGTCGAATAAAAGTGATATGTAGAAAGCATAAGACTGATATCATTATAAAGAAACTAGCACGAACAGACTATACTCTTGAGTGTGGATCAATGAGAAGATGCCTTGTTAATGTACTCAAATGGGTTATCGGTCATTCATTTGATTTGCCGTAAGTGCCTCGTTGCCAGCTGAATACTATCGGTTTCAGCAGCTAGCACAAGAGCATCGATCACTTCGATAAATAGTAGGAATAATTACATATATATACATATATATATAGCTAACACAAAGCCAATCACTACCAACCAAGCCAATAACTATGACTAGTGGAGAAACGATTCAGGCTCTGGGCTTTTCAAACGGGAAAATACAGGTCGGCCTTATGCATTCTCGATTTCTCATTGGGCCCATTTTGTATGTACACTGTACAGCCAGCCGTATATACCGTATAGGGCCCAGCGATGGTAGCGGCCTCTCAAGAATGCCGAAGGTTCCGGTTCTGATTCATTGTCGCGTCATACATCTAGACGCCAGTCGGCTTCGTCCATCTTCGCCTAGGTTGTTCATCCTGTTTCACGATGTTCGCGTATGCATGTACGCGCATGCGCAGAGACGCGCGCCTGCGTATCGGCAAAGTAACAAGCAAGCCTATATCCGCGGCCATTCATATTTCTCAGAAACACGTTACTCCGGAATGGGAACCATTTTATTTAACGCCTTGCCATAACGATACGCTTTATCTTGTACCTGTTTTCACGTTCAAGTTTCACCGCTCGATTGGCCGCACTGCTTCCATTCTCTGTGGGATGACGTGTGGTTGGGGGAAAAAAAAAAAAAAATTATAAACTCCGTACGCTTATAGAGTTTTAAAGAAACAGCTGGAAAACTAGACGGACTGGTGCACTTTGAAAACTAGTTGCATTGGTACACCTGTTTGGGACTTTTTTTTTATTGCGTACACCCGTATAGCTATACTGTTGAACAAAATTTTTGTTGCGAATTAATTGTCCGTCTTTGTTATTTATTTATGTACAGGCCTTGAAAAAAAAAATTTATTTGCAATTCTTTAAATTGGCGTATGCCTATATTACCCTGTTATATTATACATGCGAATAAGCGGAGTAACTACGTATCTGTATTCTACCCTGTAATCTATATTGCCTGCACAATGTTGCGTGATTACGGTTCGCGGTTCGATGCCGGGTCAAGCCTACGCTCTTTATTCAAATATTAAAGCCATGTCACATATGTGCAAGTATATCGTGGGTTATTCGAGATGCATGGAGCACAGCTGTATCTACTGTACGCTGTAGGTATACTGTAACGTTAATGGTGTATATATACAGTGATGTACGGGGTGCATGTCTATATAGGACCTACGTATCTTCACGTATGTACATATGCATGTTACTTAAGGTTCCTTGAGCTCTCTGGGCGTATCAAGCAAAAGCGCCAAAGAAATCCTGCCCTGGTACACGATTCGTTTGGTATTTGCATCACAATGCCAAATCAACTGACTGAGAGCAACGTAGTGCATGCCGAGCGAGTGGTTCTGAGAAAAAGGCTTGGCTTTTGCTTGTGTGTATATATATGTATATAGATATATGTAACAGATTACGGGCATTTAATAAGATACCGTTTAAATTGTTGTTTACTCGACTGTTGTTTTAATTGTTATGTAATTTAAAGCAGATTGATTTTTTTTTTTAATATTTGTCCTACGAGTATTGTGAATTATTTATCCTTTTTTAGAGGGAGTGGGGGACTATTTAAAGATACAATAAAAACAAAAGTATTTTTATTATATCTTTATTCTCTTCTCTTGCCCTTGTGATCCTAAATGGAACTCGGATACGTTTACGACGAAGTTTTACGGTCAACACCTTTTCCTTTCCTTGATTCAACAATAAGTCCCATCCGGGGGTTCCCCCTGCAGACGTATTAAAAAGCCTCGTGATTTATGCGCCTTGGGGGATCCCTATGGTTTCTTTGAGATTCTCTTGGTTGTCTTTTTTTTCTGGGACTTCATTTTTCTTGCCTTCCTTTTTTTTTTTTTTCTCTTACGAATTTTCGTATCCGTAACGTGCCCTTACACGTACTGTCGAATAAGTCGGTGGAACGTTTTGTAACTCTGTGTGCGTACGTCCGTGTGCCCGTAGGGTTTTTTGTAAGAGCGTAAACATTACCGCCTGTGTACTCGGTAATTCCTTTTTATTCGGCCTAGCCGTTTAGTCGCCGACAAGGTCGACTCTTCTCGGTTATTAACCGGCGACCATGGTGGACACCGTTTAACCCGCGATTACGCTTTTAATTCGTTCGACTCGCGACACGACGATGTTTTGTCGCGCGAATCCGACATTGCGATTCGCTGGGAATATAATAACGTCCCTCGTCACTGGGTAATTTGACTTTAAGTAAGTGTCCGTTCAGGTATATCGGTAGAATAATGGGACTTTAGCGTGTATGCTATCGAAGTTTATGAGCTTTTCGATAGATTTTGAGGAATTTTTGAAATGTTTTTTCTTGCCTCGATTTTTTTTTCTTTCCTTTTTTTTTTTTTTCTTTTCTTTTCAAGATCTCCTGGATCACTGTATAGGAATTTTTAGAGACTACTTCTCTCTATGGTATACGTATAATAATATCCCACACTCGGAGTGTACACGTTTTCCAATTTCTATGGGACATGATGGAAAGCCCGCAGCACGCAGCTGTCCCCATAGAAAAAAAAAAACGTGACGAGCGTTCCTACCGGGTGGACATTAAAAAATAGGGGTCTATTGTAAGACCCGTGTAGCTTACGTATATACGATCCTGCCGTTCCGATCCATACAGCATCCCGCGGTGAACGTAAACGTGATTTCGTATGTCGTTGTCGCTCCTCGCTCCCATGGGGAGACAGTAGCGCCACCGGATTCAATATAATTCTATAACCACATAAAGAAAAAAAATTCAATACACAATTTATACTTACGTATCCCATTACGTGTATAAATTATTCACTAAAAAAAATCATCATACACACTTTACCTGAAAAAAGAAAAAATAAACAAATTTCAATACTTGACGATTTCTCCAATCGAGCTATTCGGTCATCGTTTACACTTTCCTCGTGTCTCTTGACACAAGTCGAATACCAATAACGGCGAATGTACCAACCTCAACAGACATTCTTCATATATCTATATATACCTATTGGTTGGCAATAACCTGATGACTCGACGATGCGTTATTCCTACTAAAAACAAACCGTCCAGAGAAATCATCAATGTCTCTCAGTCATTTTCACGGATTTCTCTCTCTTGTATATACCCATTTCGAATATCAGTTTCACGTACCTGTTGAAAACAGAGACACCGTTTACACTCTAGCAGAGAGAGACACAGAGGCTAGGTAACGCACGGTCACAGTGGTACAGTAGCCGCTTGCCTTTTCCTTTCAATTTTTTTTTTCCCCTCTTCCGCCGGTCGTTCGAAACAAAAGGTCTCTACGAGCCACGGGAGAAATTCACACGGTGACAAAGCTGTATTCTTCGCGACGGGCGCAACGGATTGCGGCTTTTTCTCCGTTTTGTCTCTCTTTTTTTTTATCTTTATTCTCTTTTCTTACCGTATTCTTCGCTTGTGTCTCCGCTTCACATTCTCATTTTTCCCACTACTTTTCTTCGTCATCCTATCGTCACCTTGTCGCACTCTCAATTCTTGTATCCTTTTTCTATTTATGTATATCAGTCTGCCTGTTTCTTTCTCTGTCTCTCTCTCTCTCTCTCTCTCTCTCTCACTGGAAGCCTCTCAATCGAACTCTGGCGCACTTTCCGTACCGTTACTACGTTTCCTAAGCGTTCGTCATTATAGCAATTCCAGCGAGAAAGGAGCGTCAAAGAAGTAACGATTCGCGGAAATGAAATTTCCGCAGACTCCGTTCTACTCTTGATTTCTTTCGATGGCAAGGTGCTCGCTTCGATCTCATTCTGAATCCTCAGAATGTCTGACTTCTTTTTTTTTTTCTTCTCTCTCTGAAGCCTCTCGATCGTACTCTGCGTACCGTTTCTGCGTTTCCTACGCGTTCATCGTCATAATAATTTCAGCGAGAAAGGAGCGTCGAAGAAGTAACGACTCGAGGAACTGATATTTCCGCAGACTCCGTTCTACTCTTGATTTCTTTCGATGGCAAGGTGCGCGCTTCGATCTCATTCTGAATCCTCAGAATGTCTGGCTTCTTTTTCTTTTTTTGCTTCGTTCTTTTCACTCAAGCAAATCAGGTCAATGAGAGGTTTATTGTCTGTGGCAACTACAAAGGATAACCTCGCGTACCAGACGTAGTAACGGACTGTTCGTATCTCTTGTTGGATGCTGATGTCAATGAGATAATTCTAATCGAAAGTACGAATCTCGAATTGATTCGAGACACCTAGGCGGAGAGCAGCAGCCGGCAGGTGCTCTATAATAAGATTTGAATTTAACCGCCATCGAACTTCTCTCAACGCGCATGCGCAGTTTACATTGTAACATTGTACCCCGGACCACACGCGCGTCATATCGTCATCATCATTATCGTCATCGTACTGTTATAGCTTTTATGCACTTGAAATGAATCTCGGTTAAACTATTCGGTGAATTACGCATAGTGCGTATTATGCCTATGTAATGTATATTATACACTTATATATTCTTATATGTACATTACGTACGTATATAAAACGAAGGATAAAGGAATCCGAAGGACGAAAAAATGACGTATGCGTACACGCACTTGTGATCTAACGACTTCTAGGGCCTTTATGATAAACTCATATACGTAAGTGCGTACACGGACATCCAAGAAACCGGACGAGCATTAATCTCTTACCTTGAGGGATTTTTATTTTTTTTTATTTAATCCTATGACGCCCGACGTCCGGTGATCTTTTCTTCATATTCTCATTACGTATGTACTACGTTACGTTCGCGGTATATATGCTCCTCTCTTCCTTTTTGTATCATATTACTACCAATCGTTTCTCCTCTATGCACCCAAATGACTGACCCACTTATCATTTAATTGCGTCGTTACGTGCGACGGCCAGGCAAATTTCCATTGCCGTTTATATGGAAAGCGGTTACGAGAGGAGTGACGAGCTTATCGATAAAAAGAAAATAATTCATCGTCGACGTATGATTCTTATTGCACGTATCCTTTATACTCGTTGAATAACGAATGATAATGACATAATAATGTATTGTAGTAAACGTAAAGTCTCATTAGCGCAATTACAGTAGTTTGATTAGTGACGATTTTACGATGTGTCGAAATTATCAATTTTCATGAATCCACCGTGTCTGTCTCACTCTTGCATACAGGACGTAAAGGATGTAAGAAATCGTTCAAATCCAAAAAGATATCTCTGACCCTTATGTGATTTCTTTGATTGTTTTTTTTATGCTGTAAATAGGATATCCAAATAACTTTTGTTGAGTCAGATAGTATTGTTATGCTAATTTTATTTTGTCCTTGTTGTTCGGACTTCTTTCTTTTATTCTCTCTATCATCACCGACCGGTATCCTCGTGTGCATTCCCTCGGCTTTTTATGTCACTGTAAAAATATATGGGATGAATGTTCGCGAATACGCCTGAACGTTTTACGACGCATTCGCGCGGTCTTAGGAAACGATAGCCGGCGTCTTGTCGCGCGATTATTCGTGTTGGCGTTCCACTTAGGCGACTCGGGCGCCTATACCGTGGTCCTACCTACTTTCCATTCGTTAAATCTTGGGTAAACGTCGTTTGTTTTCACGAATCGCTTTCGAGCGTATCGGTATATAAACGTGGAAGATCTTCGAGGATCGGCGTGTTTCCGGTTTGAATGTTTTTTTTTTTTTTTTTTCATTTTCTTTGAATTTACCGATATTCCGTATATGGTCCGGATTATACACTACATGTATATGGTACGATGAGAACCGGATGTCGACATACCTTTTTCTATGTCAACTGCAATTTTGTTCTTAGTTTATTATCATTCCTGATGTCATCCAATATCCGGAACGTCTTGACGGCAGATGATTTTTATTCGAGATAGGTAAAGGCTTCTTTCTATCTGTACACCATCGAGGAATGCGACCGCGCTTGACACTGCAAATACCTGCTCAACTCACTCTCGGTCTGCCTGGCGTTTACCGTTACTGCCAGAAGTTGAGTCCGAAGCCACAGTCACATGGTAGGCACTGCTTCGTAAGTTCTTAAGTTCTTTCCCTTTGTATTTAATGAAATTCCAGAATTTCACCAAATTCCCCACGTCCATTGCTTCTTTTTTTTTTATGTCACTTGATTTCCTTTGCGCAATCACGTGACACTCGTACCAAGGTCATCTGCGAGAATCACAGGATACGAAGTGTCCAGGTGTAAAGGGTATTGTAGAAATATTCACTGATCCGTTTCTGTAATACAAAAATATATTAAAAAGGATACGGAGATACAGAGGGGTTACAGACCGGAAGGAGCGATCGCACAGGATGTCAGTATACAGTCGTTCCACCATTGTGTAGACCGGAACTGTGGGAAAACTCGTAGAGACTCGGAAACGCATTTGTTGGTAGCCGTAGATGTCTATAGTCTATGCCACGTGTATAACAAGTGTCCGTGATCTTTCTACTTCTATGTACATTTTACTATAGTACGTTGATACGTATTACTACGTATAGTCCACAGCAGAATAGATTCCTACGTCGTTCTTCGTTCAGTCTTCACTGTACTGCGGTAGGGAGACGCGAAAATTGCAGTAGCGTGAGTGACTCCCCACTCTGGAGCATCACTTAATTAATTAGTCTATCAGAGCAGATAAGGACTTTTCTCGGGCTGCACTCTAGCACCGACTTCCGCAGCGTTCACAGCCGCATCATCCTTTTCCCGTGCCTCTCAATTGGCCGCGTACGATGAGTCTACGCGATATAATAATATACGGCCATTACGTATAGAGACGCGCAAAAGCGCCTGGTACGCTACATAACCTGTATTAACAATTCTTAATAAGCTCGAGACTCACTTTTACGCTTAATAGATCCCCACCGGAAGTACCGACAAACACAGAACCACGCACACACTAGTCCGTTATATGTGGTTAATTACAGAAGTAAGGAACGTCCTCGTGGATCGCAGGAGGTTTGTCGCCATTGTTTCAGCATACAGTATACGGCGGAGTCGATTGACTCTTGCGCATGCGCACTACTGGGAAAAATGGCTTCCCTCGGATTCTCATTCTCCTCTAAATTAACGTATTTTTCTGGATTCCCACAAGTGCAGGGAGGACTGTATTCAGCAATCGTCACCACTTTCCTTTGTTCTGGAAAGGAGATAGATAGCGCAAGACAACTGTACGGCTTAACGTTGTACAGTCTATCACGGGATTTCAGTCTGTCGAGGTGGGGGGGTCAAAGTTTACACGCAGTGTCACAGCCGCACCAGCAAACGATTAGGTACGCACGGTAGAATTTTTGGCGAGACTATATAATAATAAAGGGCGTCGTCGAGACGAGCGTTCGAGGACGAGAACGACGAGACAAGAAATACTTCAAGACTCACGTCAGACTGTCCCGTTAGTCTCAGGGTGTCTGTTTGTACGATCAGTTATTCTATGAATTAGCCTTTTCCCATTTTGACCATTTGAAACGGACCCCGATAACTTTCCTTCATACCTTTACAATTTTACCACCCTGTATATAACACTCCGTTGATTTCTTGAGTCCCTCTTACAACGGAGACTGCATACTGTTACGATTACGACTGCGACCCGACTCCGCGTCAGGTTGCATTTCGTTTTTCTTCTGTTTCCGCTCCAGATACAGACAACCAGGCCGCATAGCCATACTTGCACCGATTATGGCACGAGTACTGCACTTCTGCCTATAGTGTGTATCTTGTTGTGTAAATCTCTTGTCCAATTTTTTTTTTTTAATTCTCTCTTCTCCTTCTATCTACCTTACACAGTGAATAACGACGCGATATGGCGCTGAGGTTGTTCAGGCTCGATTTGCGTATCGCCTAACCGTGTAACCAGCTCTCTGTCTGTCTTGTATTCACATTATAAAATCGACTTTAACCAATGGACGTTTCTCAATGCTCTATCCGAGCTATACATATATACATGCATAATAAGTTATTGCACTTTAACTAGATCGTCGAGCGTCTATAGAGATCATTTCTGCTAAATCTTGATACACCCAAGTCAATTACTATATAGCCAGGGCTATTAACGTAATGGCGACGCCTCGTTAAAGCTCATCGTGATAGAAGCTCTTCTATTCCCCATTTCTATACTAGGATTAATATTATTCCTCTCTACGTTCCCTTAGCTTTTTCTTATACTCAGACTTCGCTTATCCTGTGTATGCGCCTACGTAGACATACTTGATTTACATTTGTAATCTTCCGGAAGTCTATGCTTTCCGCTCGCACGCATCCATGCCGGGGCTTACAACCCCTGCTGCACCTGTTGTACCTGTTGCACCTTCGCCCTTTGGTCTCCATTAGAAATTACCTGGCACGCTATTTCCTAAGGGGAAAACCTTGGTAGGAGGGGGGGGGGGATGAGGTTGTTGTCAGTGCCAGGGTAGGCAATATGACAGTAGTACAGACTGCCTAGTACTAGCAAGGATGAGGTTGAGCAGCCTACCTGACAAATTACGACATTGCGTGTCTCAGAATTCTTTGTTCTAATCGTCTTATCTTGTCCCACGTTCTTCTTTTATATTTTGTCTTCTTTTCGTTCTTCCGATTCTTTTCATTTCTTCGCGAGAATTTTACTGGCACTCGGTTGTGTCCAAGACTGTTCCTTTTTCGGTAATTGGCTGAGATGCTGTAAATTTTGCAAAATTCTTTCTCGCCTTTCTTTCTTACGTTTTTGCCTTATTATTTTCGACTTTCTACATCCTTATTCTTTACGTCATATTTGTCGTGGTTGTCGGGAACTCTTGCAGA
Source organism: Hartigia nigra (assembly GCA_031001745.1). NCBI lineage: Eukaryota > Metazoa > Arthropoda > Insecta > Hymenoptera > Cephidae > Hartigia > Hartigia nigra. Next base: position 111,548 of record JARPRG010000008.1, read on the forward strand.
AAAAATGCGATTTCTATTATTGTGTCGGCTGACACTTCTCATTAGCGTTGTAATTAAAGGAAAGGGACTTTCTCGTATCGGTCGTTACGGACGTGACGACGTGACGTCCGGTCTCCAATTCAATCGATTTCTTTCTCGTTTACGCGTATATATATTTTTTACACGTATATATATATATATATGTACGTGCATTCATTACAAGTCCTACATGTGTTATTTACTATATTTTTAGATTCCAGAATATCAATATTAATATTCATGCCGGTGAAAATGTAGACGCTAAACAGGAAGGGCGGGGGTGGAGGGAGGGGTTAGCGTCTGGTTCTCTCGACTCCCTATACATAAAAATCTGCTAACTTTTCAATGGACACTCCTCGGGTTCTCATAAGAGGCAGCCGATTCCGTGAAGGTTGTAACGTATTGCTGTGAATTTGAGTAATTCCGAAATTCTTCTAGTAAATTTGACAAAATTAATGAACCACGTAAAAGTATACGAAGGACATTAAGCACATATATATGAAACTATCATTGTAGCCACCTCGTCGTCTAGACACTGAAATCTTTCTCCGAACATTCTTCTGTCCCCCCACCTTTGGTATTCACACTGTCTTCTTTCTTATTTCATTATTTCTCTCCCTCTCTCTCTCTCTCTTCCGTTCACTCTTTTTACCCCATCTCTCCCGAACCGTTACGCGACGTCATCCCGTCACGTCCAGCTGTCAGGTTGTCTCCCATGTTACTACCGGTAACACGTTCTCTATCTACAGTGCCTTGGGCTCTCGGTTAAGGTGGGTTCACAAAACAGAAGTGGATGGGTCATAGGAGCTATGGAAAATTCCGTAGGAACATGCAGGACAAAAAATTCCAAGGATACCATTGAAAAAGAAAAAAAAAAATCATTTTCTTCCTTCACTTTTGACAGACTTTTCGATATGCCGGATTATATCTTACAGTATAGGTATTCCTCTATATATTTTCTCAATGTTAAGGATCCCCAGAGGACTGTCGAGACCTAGAGGATGCTGGGTCCAAGTACCTATTTCCAGTTCTCGCATTACTACCTATATATATTCGCTCATCCTCCATTGAGGATAAGAACTTTTTCTCTGCCGCTGGTTCTGAATGATCGGCGCGAGCGTATGTGAGAGTTTGCATCGCCTGCGTAGACCTCGAGCAACCTTGGCTTCTCTCACTGATCTCTACTCAGCATCCCTGTACCAACTGCAAATGCAGGTACAATCTAGTAAGAACCTGTGTAC
>JARPRG010000008.1:117806-124723 GCA_031001745.1 Hartigia nigra
GACATATTCTTGATTTGATCTCTAAGATTCCCCGCTATTTATAACTGTCCCGTACTGAGATCATATATTAATTACACTATAGCCTCCGGGGTCATGAACGTAATAGCTCTTGATTCGTGGACGAAATTACGGCAGCATGGCGACCGTCGACAAGGCATAATGTTGAAATGGGTCACTCGGCACATCGTAACTGTATTCCATTCACAGTGGCTCAGATGTGTGTATATGTATATATATAGTTACGCGAATATCTAGTGTATATAGGTATATATTAATTTCTACACAAGGCATCATCCTTACGGAATTAATTATTCCTCTGGTCTATTTGCCGTATTGAACGACGACGAGATCTTTTGGAACCAGTTGAATATAATAATTTGATGCGTGAGTGTATCGTTGGTGTATATATGTACATAATATATATAATGCGTTATCGAAGAATCGCATATATATATATATATATTGGTAAGCTAAGGTATCGAACAAAATACCAATCACGATCACCGATCCAGCGTCGTGTACCGTAACCTATTCGATTCCGACATCTTACCAATACGGTATAGTGGAAAAAGGATGATAAAAAGTGGTTAAAAAAAAAGAAAAGAGTAAACTAGGAAAGAAATAAAAAGGAAAAATAACTCGATAGCTACTGCCACAAGGTATCTCGTGATGATAAGTCTCTCCACCCAGGTTGGAATTCCCTAGTAGTTTCAAGACAATTCCAGGCAGGAGCAAAGGCCCAAGTCGTTAACTCGATAACTCTCGTAATTGCCCTATGGTGGCCATAAGGTTTTGTCGACTCGCCGGTGTACACAAGAGCGAGGATTGAGAATCTAGTTGTGGAAGTTTTCATCGTCGTAGAATCTCACCAGGATATTACAGCTGTGACGACCTTCTCAAGGTCCCCTTTGTAGTAGCGAGGTTTCGCCGCTGTCGTCGCCACCGTCGTGAATGTCAGTGCGCATGCGCCGTCGTTTTTCTTCCAAACGTAATTTTAACAGTTTTCGAGCACTCGAACACACGTAAACGCTTTTGCACCTTGTTTACATCGATTTAACGGTGATCTGAGAAAAATAATGACGTATTTTTCATATCGTGGTTATAGGTTAGTGCTCGAACGTTACATAATAGGTTAGGTTATACGTGTACGTCTAGCCCGTATGCAATAGCAATATGGCCGCGCCTTGTTATGCCGTGAGTACATGGTTTAATGTGAATTTAGCACGAGTCCTGAAGATAATCCACAAGGGCACTGCCGAGTCCATCCGCATTCCTGGTTGGCGTACTTCGCGGAAGCTACGACGCGGCGTCCTGGCGACGTGTAAATATAATAGCCTGAAGCTTTGGCTGATCTTGGATCGTGGGGTTAGGCTTGGGGGGTATCCCAATGTGGAAGAAAGAATTGTTCGGCGGTGGGAAGGAGTCGGGGTTGTCGGCAGCACGTGGTGGACAACCGGAGCCCAGACAAACATCCCAGGCACAGCCGCCAAGTATATACCTAAGAAAAGATACGAAAATCTCGAAGGGAAGTCCATCGACGTCCTCCTCGAGGCATTTCAACGGCTGCACTCGACCGTTGCTGCAGGTCTGTGTCTTCCTTTATTCTTCGAACGTGTCCTCTTCTTTTTTTTTTTCTTTGTTACTTCCACTCTTCGAGAAATTCCCTGTGGAACGTCGACCCTCGTACCGTTACCAATTACCATCCTCGTGGCAGAGTCAGTGTAATACGACCTTTCCTCGAAAGCACAGATTATCCTAATCTGGCAAGGATCACTTTTCAGACGGTACATAGTATAATTACTGTACGTATTAATGAAATCGACTAGAACATCCTCTGTGCCTAGGATAGTCCTTAATGGACGTGCGTTTCCTTTGTGTAGATACGTATGTCGAGCATTTGTGGGTACATGGCGTGCATCCAGCATCCCATACCTGCTGCTTCCACCCAACAACACCTGTCCACCAGCACAATCATCTAACAAGACGTTTAACACTCGCCTGGAGATTGGAATTTCCTTTCTGACGTTTCTACCATGATTAATGCCACGGCATCCACCACTTTCCCCCACCTATTCACTATTCCAAACCCAAAAATCATTCGATCCTGATTCCACACCGTCCAGAAGAAACCACTGACCCATATCCTACACGATGATCTAGCAACCCGTCTAGCACTCATCCGTATACCTAACAGTCACCCGATGAACCTCACTAAACATGAGAAACGTGCTTAACGTATGTATGCATAAAACATACTCGAAGATTGATAGGAGCGGTTCGTTACTCCCTCCTCCCGCCCTCTAACCCCTTCCCTCATCTTTCTCTCTACATCAACTTTGTACACCTCACTCGATCTCTCCTAATAATCATTGATCCTCAGACGTTAGGACCTATCACACGTGAGACCACCATTTAAGAATTTGTTATGTGAACCATAGGGATCCAGTACCACGGAGAGGTCATTATGGGTACCCACGTGATATTTTTCAAGAAGTCTGACAGCCAATGAAAATTGTGTCACGTCAGTGATAAGTGGAATGTATAAGAGGATTTTTATCACGGTACCATGTATTCTATGTACTACATATATATGTATATATATAAACGCTATGTAGGTTAGAATGTGGGTGAACCCCATAGTACCAAGTCGCCACTGTAACAACTAGTACAGAACTATGTAAGTCTACCAGTGCCTCTTGGTAAGCGACTATATATACATACTATAAGTACATAGTATGTATATACATGGCAACTGCAAGCCCCGTGCTCGTATAATGCATCGGTACGATTAGTGCAGCACTGAGTTATCGTCGTTTTGTTGTTTGTTAGTACAGTGGCCTTTTCTTATAGGTACTGGCCTTACCTTGCCGAACAAGATATTGCTCCATCATTTTTCAATCCCAACCAACGTACAATTTTACAGGTATTCCCGTAAACAACCTTCCGCTGTAACGAATCCAATCGATTCCCGGTAATTACGATGTAATTTGATCGCGATAACGGGTTCGTCGCTCCATTTTTCTCTAACAATGACCAGCCGCTTACGCTAATACAAATGAAGGTTAGTCTCTGTCAAATCACGCAAAAATACCATTGATCGGATGATCGATCGATCCGGACGTCTATACTGTATAAGTTTGAATATACATATACTTGTTCAATATATAGATCCCTCTCGATCAATCGACTGCCGTTTCGCTTCTGAAATTCTTGATTATATAATGAACGCATGGAGCACTACTTTGGTTATTACCATAGCTGTATATGTATATATATATTTTTTTTATTATTCTTAGTAATCAAGATAAACTCATGACAGTAACCAGATTTATTCTGGTCCATTGATCCAGGCAAAGTGATTGCTGGGTACCGTATAACGCTATAGGAATTTCTCGTGGAATACTGGAATCGGTGACTGCATTTGTGTCTTATTTATATAGTGCATGTTCGTACGTATAGTGTATTATATATATATATATATAAATATATATATATGTATATACATATCCTGGTGTCTTGTTTCACGACGGAGAAATCAAACGGCTTTTCTCTTGACTTGCTTGTTTTTGTCATTCTTTTTTTCCTTCTATGAAACTTCTCGCTTTCCCGCCGTAGGGACTTTCTGTGCGCTATTCATGCTGCCTGGTGCCATTTTCTTTTGTTTCTATGTGCACGCACCGTATGTACTGTATATGAGTGGCTTATCTATAGATATATGTATATACACGTGTGTACAATATACCATGAGGCGAGGTGGTCACCACCTTTGCTGGAATGTGCGGTCAGTATCCACCTCCGTTCTCTACGCACATATACGTGTGTGATATACATATATATATATATATATACACTGTATGAATATTCTCTATACTTTGAGCCATGCTAATATATCACACGCACGCACTCACACCAATGGCCTTTGAAGGAAATGGTGTGAGGAGTCGTATACGCATTGGATGAGGACTGGATAAGATGTGAGTCTGTATCGATATCAATGGTTGCATCACAGATTCAAGTAACTGGAACAAATTTTGGTTTTGTTGTATAACGAGAAATTGACTTTGGGACGCTTTTAAAAAAAAAAAAAAAAAAAGTTCCAAGAGGGCTTTTGCAGTCGCTTCTGGAAGTCGCGTAGCAGCGACCGTTGTCCTTGAAGAAATGTTTTATTTTTTTTTTAATACCTCATGAATCTATTGCCAAAGAAAAATATGAAAAGAGCTGTAGTATATTATTTCTAATCTCTCGAGACTGTTTATCGAAACCCCCAGGACCTTCTTTCTTCTCGGGGATAAAAATAATCTTTCCCCTGTTTGTACGTCTGACAGGGAGCAACGTGAATTTGTTTATCTATCCTGACAAATTTTGTTCCTACGACTGAGGTGCATACGTCAGAGACCATCAGGTTCTCCCCAGTGATCAGTAAAGGTAGAAGGGCACGCAAGGACGACGAAGACTTTCGATAAGGATAACCTCCCCACTGTGTACTCACTGGGTACTGTGAGAGACTCACAAGAGGGTAGGAGACGTAGAAGAAGACAGAAGACGCCGGTTGTTTTGACTGGCAGTAAAAAGCGGACGACGTATTCTCATTATCTTGCAGCTTGACACGCGGCTAGCACGGATAAGCATTTCCAAGAAAGTCTTTAGCTCCACTTCGAGTTAAGCGGAGAAATACATTCCCAATGATGATATATATATATATATAATATATATATACACAAAACATGCTCAGTTCAAACCCTTGACTCGTCCTTCATATTTCCGGTGGACGAATGGCCTCAGGGTTCCTGGAAATACGAATAGGCATTACTAATACGTAACAGCATAAGATTTATATAAAGAAATATGTAAATAATAAAAATAAAAAATAACATTCCCCCCCCAAATACTTGATTAAAGTTAATTTATAGAAACGATAGTTAAAATATATTAGAAAATTGTACGCGCGCCAATGTACGTCTTTGGTATGTTAGACGCTCGGACGCACCTGCCATTATATCCTGTATTATGAGTATGGTTAAGGTTTATATATAAGCGGACGACTCACTGCAATGCGAGTATACCAACTATACTAATATTTTCACTAGCCGCCACGATACTTCGCTCTTCGTGCCTCCTGGTTGGGATTTCTTTACGGGGGCCGTACGGCGATACGGTATACACTGAGTCCGGCTTTACCAAACACGGCCGACATAAGACAATGGCCGTCTTCTTAGAAAGGATAATGCACGAGGGCAGATCTGACAATCAGTGTCCAGTAGCGAAGATACGATAATCCTCTAGCATATCCTGTAGGAGGAGAGGGGGTTAACTCGTAACGTAACACCCTTTGCTTGTTTAATATATATTATACCTTTATCTTGGACACCGTAGCCCACCCACGCCTATATACATATATAGACTTTAATCGAATTCCTATACTGTATATATGTATATATTTTACGTGTAGGATCAAAGGATCATTCTGTTACTCGTATGCGTTATTTCCTGCCGGAACGGACATGGGTGTAGATTTGTGTATCGGAATGTACTGTAGGGAATTTATAAGAGACGTATAGTACTTTGTGCATTTAGGTCTAATTATAATATAAAATATATTTATGTGTATATATATATATATAAATATATTATAATAAAAGAAAACTATAGACGTTCCAACAGTAAACCAAATATTTATAACATGTTTATAGTTATGTTGAAATCAGAAAAAATAGAGGACGTGGTAAAATTTGTATTTTCATCGAGACTCTCTGTGGGATCTCTGTGGCGTCTCTAGAGAAATTCTTTAGTGTTTAGATTAAAAAATCAATTTGTTTTCTATATATTTATTTCATTTTACTCTCGTACAAGGGAACAATGGAAAAGTCTTAGCAAGGCTATCTCGTACGAAGGAGAAAAAGTCTGTCCAGGAAGCGTCGTGCAGCATCCAAGAAATAAATTCTCACGCGCTTATCCAATAGAATGGTGAATATCAATGCTCTAGAAAATGGCGCGAGGGTAGTACGTTTATTTTTATATGTCTGCCTTGAAAATAGAAATAGTTGTGTCGCCATATAGCGAGTAACTAAAAGGCCATCTGTGTACGTACAAGGTGGTATCAGAAAGTTCCCGGACTATCTTTCATTACAGTCGCTGCAACTACAGTCCGCAAATTTTCTGATACCACCTCGTATATATATATATCTAAATAAAGAGTACAACCGTTACAAAAGTGCTGCGATAAGCTTTAACTTGCTTATAGGCTTTGCCATTTATTTGCAAGGTGGAAGAACGAACGTTCCTTTCTTCCATTTTATCCTGTTACTCGTCTTCGGCTTCTTCCCTATACCTTATACACTGTATATATGCAAACGTTGCAGCGCAGCTTCCCAACTTCCTTATATTGCACTGAATATCGCTCTTACGTATATATATATATATACACACATGTATCTGTTCCACGAGATTCATCTGTACGTCAAAGACGCGTCTTAACGTTTTATGCGATGTTAAAAGCGATCCCCCTGGACTCGAGTGTAAAAGTGGATGCTGCGAATTTACACGGGTATTATACAGTAATTACCGTTTAGTGCAAGTTGCAAGGACCGTCGGTATTTGAATCAGCTTGTATCCACTTGTATTTCATATATTCACGTATTCGTGACTTGATTATGTTACGCGTATCATTCCATAGGATTATTAATGATTTTACAGAAGGTCTCGTGCAACGGAAACTAGTTACATGGATTTAATACGTAATTCTTAAATTACTTCTCTGTAATTAAATATATATATATATTTTTTCTATTTAAAAATGTATAATGCTAATGTCACTAAAGTGCTAATCCTAGGGAAGTAATTTTATTCATAGTTTGATATTTCAAGTTTTATTATTCGTTTGTCTTTCTCTCTCTCCCTCTCTCTCTCTCTCTCTCTCT
>JARPRG010000008.1:124823-150176 GCA_031001745.1 Hartigia nigra
ATATATATATATATGTAGACTCATACTGTCTCTGGTTTATACTGACATCTACTCTTTTTCTTCAGCACTATTATTTTTCACTTTTTTTTTTTCATAAAGTTAACCGTCTTTTTATCGTAATTTCGTTGAATACCATACAGATGGCGCTGAGAATCTTGCGGTAGTTATGCGAGCTGTATGTTTTGTGTCTCTGAATACTCGAATAATTTGATTTATTGGAATCGATAAGGAGGGTTAAGCTTCTGGGTTTTTTATCCGACTACGCGCAGACGAAGTAGGTTAATATTTTTCACGTGTATGTATGAAACTATGTATGTGAGATTCTTTATTCTCACGTAGAATCTAAACGGCTTGATGGATTTTTATGAATGAGGAGGTTCATCATCCTTAGAGTGATACTGGGTATATGACGTCACGTATAAATCAATATGGCAGACGTTAGATGCCATAGTGTCAAAACGAGGAAATTAAATAAAAGTCAAAATTTATCGTGTGAGGTATCAAATGAAAGAGCTTAACTAGAGGATTCCAAAAAAAAATAATAATAATTTTAAACAAAAAACCGAACAACCCAAAATTGACACATTAGTAGATTAGTGTTATAAAATAAGCCGGAAAATATATGTAGAGCAGTTGTAATATCAGTCAACTGTTAGTCGCAGCAGGCGGGCATTTAATTTCTCTCTTTTCTTGATTTTTGAAAAGGTCGCCGCTTGCTGCGACTAACAGTTGACTGATATTACAACTGCTCTACGTATATTTTCCGGCTTATTTTCGTCCATTTAGTGACTAATGTGTCAATTTCCCACAGTAGTGCGTTTCCGTCTCTCTTTGAAACTTATTTAGTTTCTGTATTATATTTGTTTTATTTTTCAATGCTTCGATTCGTTCGTTTTCTTCTTCTCGTGTGTACTTTATCAAATTCCTGCTGTAGGATATTTCCTTGATGCGGGGCCAAGAGGCTAATGCACCATTAACGTATCAATCGAGTATCGATCGATGCCTTGGTATTCTATAGGAAGAAAAAATTATCGATGATCAATGGGATGGCACGCTGTATACACACGTGTGCAGCATTGTAAACTCTTGAGATTTATATCCATATGTATCTCGCGCCTCCATAACGTGTCCTATACTCATTTTATATCTCTACACCTATGTCCACATACGACACGTACATTCGACTGATACCACACATATCCCCATTTACATACCCATCTATGTAACGCTCGAGTTTGCAAGATGGCGAATGCCACATTTTATTACACTCTAACGATTTTGACCCGCGTTGAACCTCTCTTAACTTGATATACCGTCAAATCATCTACATTCCTATATCTATATAGGATTTAATATTTATACATTGAAGCATATATTGACCACTCATGAAAGCTCAGCATTCATGGACACATGGCAATAGAGGATGGAGTAAAAAATATAACAAAAAAAAATGTGTATGTTCCCGTGACGTTTGTTATATATATATATATATATATATATATATATATATGCTTTTTGTTTATTCTAAAATATTAATCTATATGGGTACCGTGTATTTAAAAAAAAATAAGATAACGTATATGGCTTTCATTCTAGTTTGTATCACATAGGTAAATTTTCCATATGAATTCTGTTTTAAGATATTAATTTAAAAGATTTTAAAAAAATATTTGTATCATTTTTCTTGATCTTATTTCTTTTAGGCTCAATTCTTTTCGTATTAGCCATTTTGCTTTTTCTTCTCTCTCATCTCATTCTGCCCGTACTTCTCGACTACGTAAACCTCTTTCTCGCGTTTATACAGGACTCTGTGTACATAATAGCGTATAACCCTGTTTTATCTTGGACCCCGGGAAACGATACAGCTAGAGCAATATTTGTCGAGATAACGAGAGACATGATATCTTATATTGTGTTTCACTCTGTGCACGTTGAATGATATCCATTTGGTGTTTATATGGCGACGCTACTTTCTTCGTCCTTTTGGATTCGTATATATTTACGGTCTGTCTAGGATTTTGGTCCAATCATGTAGATATCACTTTTATCTTTGAATTAACTGAATTATATTTTAAAACGATTTCTTTAACTTTGTTTGTTTGTTTATTACGAAACTCATATTTACCAGTATGAATTTATGTACAAGAAGAGTTCATGACACTTGGTGAATTCGATCTCTTCATCTTTTGGCCGGCCGTTACCGTTAACCATTAATACCGCCATTACACGGTTCGATCGAGTAGAAACAATCGTTTGGCAATTTCGGCCCCATAAGGCCCATTCTGTGGGTACCAATAATTCTCGGTAAACGGTAAAAAAAAAAATTGTTCGTGGTTTTACCGTTTGGTTGTTTTATAATATTCGTCATAAGGATTTGAATTTCCCGCCGTTCCAGTCTGTCGGATACATCTCCTCGCAGGGATTTTCCGCTATTAGATACTCGTAATCCTCAGCGCCTTTGTTCCCTAGAATTTCATAGGATTAAGAGTAGAAAAAATTTTCTATATATTCTCCAGGTCCCATCAGAAGATTTTTATCTTCCGGTAATCCCATAAGTGTCCTCGGTCCTCCTTCTTTTAATCTATAATAAAAAATAAAAAAAAACAGCCGGTTTAGCCTCAAATTCTTTTTATACCGTTTCAATGCATTAGATAGAACCAGCTATCTCATAGATGTCACCACTTTCGTCCTCACTTCCATAGGGTGCAAGTTGCCATAATTCTCACTCCAAAAGGGGACACACACACACATATAATGGAAGCCACAAAGCCTCCTTTAGATCTTTATCTATGCCAGTCACAGTTCGTGACTCGAATCACGTAGACGCACCGATGCAACACATATATATCAGCCCACACCCCATGAGTCCAGACGTCACGTTTACAAAATTCTATAGTGTTCCTTACTTGTATTGTGTATCTGTATATACATATAATACAGAAAAGTATTGCCTATGGCAAAGAAAACGTATATTAAATTTTCAAAATAACAATATCATTATGTCCACGGCCAAATGGACGATCTTACTAATGCATACAATTTCTATGCTATAATGTCTGTTACCAAATTTCGAAAAATGCAATAACAGTCACTGTACGTCTTGTTGGTGCTCCTGCGTTACCAACAACTGGTAGAAGCCGTCGCCAGACGTCTGTCTCGTTAATTCGTTACGCTCAAAGCATCACTAGCGTTACGTATATGTCAATGTCGCATCCTTGAGACGCAATGAAAGTCCGCCCTTACGTACAGATAAGAGACGTTGAGTGTAACCCTAGGGAATCTGGGAACTTTTTTTGGTATGCCGAAAATTTCAGTCGATTTATATCATGGTAATGCTTTACGAACAAAAACTACTCTGTGTCTACCCGGATGATTTACTGACGGACCCCCCTGTTTTTTTTTGTAGTAACCATGTCGTTCGAAAACTAGGGTATTTATATAGACGTATTAGATTTTATGTATGAATTATCTTGTATGTGTGGCTTTTTTTATTGTCTGTGATTTTTAAGATTTTCTCGTAAAATATATCGGCTGTGGAACAGATGCCGGTTGGGGGGGGAGCTTCATGGTATTTCTTTCGACTGTATCTTTTACTGTCTTCTCGTACAGTCGATCGGTCATTTCACTTAATGACATGGCATTCTCATAAGGCGCGTTTCTATAGTAGATTAGCGTTACGATTTCACGTATAGTCTGGTAATTCCAAGGAATTGCTATGCTTCTTTTGTGTTGTAAAACATCGGTAGTATTCGTGTTCCCGCTGAAATCGCACCTGGAGTGTACCGTTTACTTTTATACCATTTTCTGTTCTCTCTTGGCCAACAATCCAGCTTACCAGATATACGTAATCTTAGTTAAAAGTATCATTAAGCAAAGCTGTGCTACTTGATTTGTGTAAGGAGAGAAAATCAGGTCTCTCTTTTTTTTTCTTATAATTTTCTTTTCGAATACGACAACTGTATAAACAAAATAGTCGCGTTTTTTCTTAAAGAATTCTGAGAACGTAAAAAAAAAAGAAAATCGAAATATATTTCTATAGTGTGACAGTCCTTTTAAACGTATGGCAGGTGGCCGGATTCTGACAGACCCTACCAGTGGTTACCATTTTCTTATTATTTTTGGGGGGGCAGGAAGGGGGTTGGGCGTTTTTAAGAAAATCTTTGAATGCTTCCAGCAATAAAAAAAAATTCTATAAGTCACACAATGTTATTTTTTCTTGGAAAAATTTCAAACCGTCGCTTCCTTGGCTCTTGGAAAAATCGAGATATAATTCATATAAAAGACTCATTAGCATTCATTTATTCATATATATGATATCACGTGTTAATTATGTGATTGCCTACAGTTACTACGTGAAGCAGTGTTAATTTTCATGGAAAATAAAGAGAGCGAATTGAGAAACAAAAAAATCAATGGCACCAATTGAGAACCTTTACAAGATACCCTAATCTCCGTTCCTTCAAAAGGGTCCAATCAGAGCCCTAAGCCTTATCCCTTCCCTTCTAACCATCCTTCGAGATGCTGCAACTCTCAAATAACCATCTCTGAGCAGCATAACACCCGTCAGTAGAAAACCACCAGTCCATGCGTTAATACACATACGGATATAAGTGTAAAGAAAAAAAAAAGTCCGAAAATTTCCCATAAGAATTACGTCAAGTGTGATTAGCGATAAGGACAACAATAAACTCAATACGCGTAAAGGAAGGAGCATGTGCATAACGATAATTGCGGTGAAGGTGATTTGCTAATCAAAATCATTACTCACTTAATTAACACACATACCACCTTCCATTCTACATACAGTGATAAACTTATCATGTCTTTTACCCATTACGAGATATCATCATTGTTCTCATTATGCAATTAATGCACTTACGTGTCTAATCAATTTTTCTTTTTCTATTTCTGTTGCAGGTAAGCCATTCGTAATCAATTACGCATCTGACTATTTTACAAGGTCGTGAGTATATGTATATAGCTGTATTTGCACATGTGTATCGTTAATATATTATATATATAAATATATGCATAATGCGTCGCTGTAACGCAGCTTCTGGTATACTCGACCTGCAGTGATGCAATTTATCGTACAGCCTCGACATTGCATTGCCATTGCCTTCGGGCCGTATGTGGAGTAATGTCGGTACGAAACGGGACGCGACGATTCATAAATCAGGAATCATATGCTTCGACAGTTATCTGTTGTGCGTGAGCACTCAGCGTCCCTCAAAGTAACGCCATGCGTGCATACGGCCTACGCGCACGGTACTGGCTCACGCAATAAAACAGACTCGGTATGCATATGGGGAACATATGGTTACGAGCGAGGATAGAGAGAGGATTAAAATAAACGTAGGTGATAGTTAGTTTGTATGGACTGAATTGATTAACGATAATACGGATAATTATTTTTGTAAAAAAAATGTTAATAGACCAAATTCTACGTAATTACAGGGCTAATTCGGATCGACAGGAAATTGTCATTGTTATTTCAGCTCTAGGATCGTTGAGTTTTTCTTTTTGTCTTTGTATTCCGTTATTTATCCAATTTGCTTGTTTTATTATACGGTTCTTTTGTTTTACTAAGTGTAGTGTTACGTCTGTTATTTATTATAGCGGAATTTCGTCTGTATGGGATTATACTGGATATTCTCATGGGTATTATCTGGTTAACTGTATATATAGTTATAGTCATATACTCTGCGTATTGAACTCTCGTAAACTTCAGATATTCTTTCCACTGACTGTTATTGACTATCTTCGTGGAGAGTCACGCAAAACCTAAAACCCGTGCACTTGTTTACAGTGCGCAATTGCGCACCTAATACATCTCGGCGTGCTCAAGTGGTTCAGGTAATTAACGGAGTAAACATTGGGTCAGCCGTGCGAAAGACCCGATAAGCACTATCGACAGTAGTCAGGGAACCGTCGCGCGCTTGAAAGTCTGCATAAAGAACGGAGAAAGAATTCGAGGAACCCGATGAGAGAATTTTCGGATTTATTTAAATTGAAACTAAAAATGTGATATAAATAAAAAAAGCGATAAAATAACGTTTTTTCTTTTCTCATCTATTCGATGGAACCTATTATAAAGACTATAGGAAGTGCACGTGTTTACCTTGTACGTCGCGTATACATATATGATCACTATACAGAGTCTACCTATTTGTATCGGTTAATATAATGATTAGACAGTCGAGAATTTGGTTCGACGTTTAACCTAAATAGCTGAGCTAATAGACTATTTTTCTACGAAAACATTTTTTTCATGGGCCAGTTCAACAGTTCGTCGACAGTCTGTATGTACGACAGTCACACTGCTTTTAAGACGTTTTGACTAATTTTTTGTTGTCCAGCTGTTAGATTAAAAAAAAAACCAGTCGACTGGGTGGGGTCGTGTCACGTGTTTAATAGCACTGCTAGGGTCTGTCAATGTGTCTAATTACATTTGACATTTTGTAATAGCTATATGTACAGTGATACCTCCTTACGAATGGACTCCCCGTGGTTTGTCGTGTACTAATTATCAGTGTCAGTTTCTATGGCGAATGGGTGAAGTAAAGCGAAAGAATAAAATAAAGTAAAGGAATGTATTAAAGGAAACTTTTTTTTCTCGCCGATAAAACATCCAATTAATTTTAATAAGCCAAACGCGTGTCGTGCCCTTATTACCTATACACGCGTGCACGTGGACACGGGCCGTCTATACTTGCGCGTCGCGGCTATCCCGAGAGAACAGTTCTTCAAAGATCCTCAAGTGCGTCGTGTCTGCGCTTGGCTGAGGATACGAGCGTCGCGACGCCTTATAGCTTCACACGTTTTGAAACGCGCGTGAATATCGATCCAGGGAGGAAAAAGGGCGGGAAAATAATTATTAACAAAAAAAAAATCAGACAACAGGCGTCCCGTCGAAGCTCTAAGAGTCTTCAATCCGTCTAGACTGTGTATAGAAGCGTCGCGAGTGACTATCGACAAATAGTATCGATAACCTGTCATGTATCGATGGGAGATTGTCGAGTGATGTGGTTCAAGTATTACAAGGGATACTACGACGTGAGAAAGTTGCATCTTGACTCGGTAAGATTTTTCACCAGATTTCTCTAGTGACCAAAGTGACACTAGACAAAATTAATTAAGTATTAAGATCCAAGTGAAATTTTGTTTTTTAGGTATTATCATACCAATGTTATTTTTATATAGGGAAATTTTCTTTATTCGAATGAGAAAGGAACTTTGAGGAAATTTCTCTGAGACGTTTCACGAGGGTGAGTGTGCCAGCGAATGTGTAAAAGGAGAATGAAAGAAAGAAAGAGGGAAAAGGGGTGGGTTTTAGTGAGTCAGAATCTTGAGTTATTAAACCTAGCTGTGAACGATGCGCTTCACGTAGCTCGGTGAAGCGTGAGAGAGTCTTCTTCTTGGATGAGTTCCAGTCATTTGGTTATTTCGATGCACTCTTCGCCGTAACGCTCAGAGAGCCCGTGGCTTCTTCTTCGTCTTCACTTCCTCCTGCTTCTTGTCTTATACATGTATATATATGTATTTTTCTTCTTTTTTTTTTTTTACTTTCTGATGGGCCGCACTGTCACCCAATGCGCTTCTATTTCGGCGCCGAGAGAAGCTTCGCCGAAAGGCTATCCGGTTACGGAATTAAACTTATTCTTCATTACTAGGAAATTTTTTGTTTACGTTATTCGATTTCGTACTGTTTTTTTTTGTTTCACCTACTTGTACTGGACAGATTAATACTTGTGTAACAGCTTGGTTTATGGGAGCTTACGGCACTTTTATTTTGTTTTTTCTTTGCTTCTTCTATACTTTTACTCTGGCGCATTGTCACGCCTCATCTTGTTTCTTTGTATCGTTAAGGCAGAGTTTGCATGAGACATTGCAACTACCGGCACTTCAGTTTCCGATAGTCTGGTTTGGCAATGTTTGAAAACGTGACCGGCAATGGCTGTCGTGACTTAGGCTAGCTGGATTATGGCGTCGAGTAAATAATTCTACCTGTGACAACCTTTTTGGACGTCCTCTCTCCTTCGCTCGGTCGTATGGCGGTTTGAAAAACCCTGCGAATTTTTGAATTTACAAAACACCGTTATTCATGATTTTCACCAACAATTTCTTGTTTCCCGCACGCGTAGTCCATAACATTCTCAACACGCTGAGAGGGATAGTGACGTCACGGTAATCAGACTACTTTTTTTCTTTATTTCACGATAAAAAGTTTTCGGAACGGATTCGAATAACGACTTTCCTAGAACAGAACACGAATTTTTGAAGGTATCTATATAACGCGCGCGGAATGCCCCGCAGTCACGATTTAATTTACCAAGGAAAGAATTCTCGATTTATGACAAGGACGCGTCCATTATGCTTGTAAAATGGCCGATCGTGGGACAAGTCCTTCTCGGAAGGATCGACAATTGGCATCGTGCTAGCTCACCTCTTCCCATCCAGCACCGTCACCCCTCGACCAACAGAATGAGGAACGACTAAACCTTTTCTCACTATATTTAGTTTTTATTTGGGATAAAGATTTTGATAGAGATCCCCTTTCGAAAAAAAAGAAAAAACTCGGCAAAACAAACAAAGAAAGGCAACCCACAGACGTGACTCGAATACCCATCACATGGCAATTACCTACGCTCGAATTCCAAGCTTCACTAGTAGGTGCATTGCCATGCTCAATTATTTGCTCACTAACGATTCCAGTATCAAATTCCACATTCCGCCATCGTTGCTAATCCTTGTCCTCGCGTAACACTTGGTCTTGCTCTCTGTTTCTTTTTTTCTTTCTCTTTTCAACGCATTCAAGAGAGATAGAGGTATAACTGTCACTCCTTAACACGGTTGCAATAGATAAATGAAGTATGAGTATACATTTTTAATTAATACTCAAAATTATTGTCATTCACACTCGAGTCATTTTTGACATGTAATCATTGAATTTTGTGTATAGAATCTTCATGAATGCATTGAAAAGCAGGAAACTTGACTCTGACTAATGGCAATTGTACATGAGAGATAAGGTCATATGGCATCTTATGAAATCGTTAAGGAAACCTTTGGCTTTAAGGGTGCCTTTTGTATTTTCTTCCCCCACCACAAGGGTCATTCTAATACTATCTTCCTTGCTGGCTGAAAAACAACTCGACCTCCTGCACTTTAGTCCTGAATCGTGACCTGAACAGTGCTCGTCGTAAACGTGCAAGCGTAGAGTACAAATTTTTCGAATTTTAAGGTAAAAGCCATGCTTCAAAGTGATCGGAGTCTAAAGTGATATCAGTGTGAAATTTTTCCAATGTGTTTCACGGATATCAGAGAGTGCTTCAGCACTTCAAAGATCCTGTTGTCAGATTACCAGAAGGGTACACTCCGTATTAAAATCTTCAGCAGCAGATGCACTTACAAGGTACGGCAGGGAGCGTTTTTACCAACCTGTATAATTACTAAGTACCTACCATTTTTTTTTTCGTGCCGTTTAGCTGACAGGTCTGCAATTATCATTCAACAAGTACAGTCGTGGCTGGGTGACTGACTGACTGACTAGCTGGGTGGCTGGCTGGCCGTTTAGTTCGTGTGAATAACGCTTGTGTCGCTTATGAACATACATAAATGCTCCAGCATAGGGTGCATATGTAACCTACTGTATAAATAAGTATTCCATTTGGCCCAGGATCAAATCAGACCGTCTGCGAATGTCGTCTCCTAGGCGATATTCGGAATTGCATAAAATGAGAAGTGTTCCGCGTGATATATATACTCGCAGTATCTATATCTATACCTGCACCTTATATTCACGTACCATCAACCTACAGGGCCATAGGAACTCTAGACGATGGTAGTAAACGATGAGAGTAAAGTCGAGTCGTTTGAAGTTATTTTCGAAAACTGGGCTCTGGTGCATTGACCGTGCCTCTTAAAGAGACTGTTGCATCTTGCTGCTGCTTCCCATTCTTTGGTACGGTCACTTTATTCTCACTTTGAGTATTTTCCAGGAATTCGAAAATACCCGTAGTACCTAACGTACGATCATTCCAAAACCATTTCCGGCTTGCGTAAGTACACTTCCGGGTTTGCGTTTCAGTTGGAATTACAGTTGATCTTTACCCGGTCTAGGTATACAGATATTACTATATGTATACACGCCGGATATATAAAAGCTGCCATTCTCTTTTCTGCAAGGTAATAGAAATGTAATTGATCGAATGATTCCGGATTAAATTTAAAAAAAAAAAAGAAAAATTAGTCATTTTCGAGGATGTCCACTTCCTGGACCATTGTGATCCCAGAATGACTCCAATGGTATTGACATTTTATGAGTGACCTCTTAACACATTCCTGTCGCGACTAAACGTAAGAGTGTCTTGAGATACCTAAACTAGAACAATCTTAGCAGAATACTGACTGACTGATCATACCAGTACCATTTTGGAACAAATAAAAGATACTCGTCAGCATCCGTATTAAGGATGCATGGTAAAGATTCTTTGTATTTTATTCGAACCATTTTGATTTTCGACACCGTGTATACGCTGAGTCAACTTACACCTGCCTTCGGAGTTTCTCAATGTAATCTTGCTGGGTGCTTGTGTACTACGTTGCGCGTACTATAGTCACGGCTTACGTCATCGTATCGTAGCAACGTAACGTTAAATGTATATACCGAGTATGCGCTCTATGCAGAATTCGATACTCCATGCTTCTGTAAGCCTCCTCGCGACATAATAGCCGGAACCTTCGTGTAGCCTGGTGTAACTTACATCATTCCGAATCCGAGTATCCAGGTGGCTATGGGATCGTAGGTGGAAAGCTTTTACAGGTGTAACAAGGCATAGGGGGAATGTGGAACAAGTGAATTTTTAATAAAAATTAAAAATGAGATATTTTGAAAAATTTTAATTAGGATTACTAACTATGGATGACTGATTGGAAAAAGAATTATTATTTTTCAATGATGTAACTGAGAGATCAGATCTCTCGGCTCTCACAAAATCCTATGTAGATACCTATGGAAGTATCTCGACTGTGTTTCGACTCACTTCTGCTATCCTGGTACGGTCTCCTGGTGGCGTGCCCAGGCATCTCTAACCAGGTTGTGGGGAGGCAGGTCTTAAAAAAATTTGCATAAGGCACTCGTCCGCGAAATACCTTGGAAGAAAGGAGGAGTACCTTTAAATTTTCAGTCCACTTCCAGACCGTGTCTTCCAGCCTGACCAGTTCTACCCGACCCGTTCTCGACACGTCACTGGTTCGCCGATGGGGAACCAGGAGAACAGAGTTATCCATTTGAATTTTGAAAAGTATCCCGAAGCTTTTTTTTTCATGAACGATTTATCGATTGCGTGTAAATGATTACACCATTTTCTTGCACATTTGTATGACTCTTAGCGACTAGATCTCGAGGACCTGAGATCCTGGATCAATTTTTCATCCTTTTTTCGTAATTTTTTAAATATTTTTTTTTCTCATCCGGTCGATTCTAAGGGTATCTTCAGGTATCAATGACCAGAGGCTACTAGGCTACATACACTTGTTCCTGGCGTGCGGTTACCGACAACGCGTGCACGCACTCTTAGGATCGCATTCTTTGATAGGATCGGTGGCGATGGTAATGGCGCTCTCGTATGGTGGTGGCCTAACTACCAAGCTTCCAAGGATATCCACTCCGTCCGCAATCCGGCGATCCCACTATCTCGCATCTGTATCCCAGAGCAACGCACACGAGTCTCTGCGTGCGACGCGAACTTTCGCAATGTGTGCGTAACGTCTCCGTGCTTCTTCGTAAACCTGCCACTCTTTTCTGGCTGACTTTTGCAAAGCCCTTTTATTTTATTGTAGTTCGTTTTTTTAATATCGTACCTCTCTTACGAGTTCCTCTCTTACGTAGTTGGAAGCAAAAAATAATTTAATTTTGTAATTTTTCAAATTCCCGCCACTCGTCGACCAGGGAAAGTTACCTTACCGATACAGGAAACTGCAGTTACCTACAGCTACCGACTGCATCTCTTTAATATACACAATGAGGAACGGCATTTCTGATCCAACAAAATCTCAGATAATCTACCAGATGATTGGTAATTTACTTCATTTGTTTGCAAATTTACCTGTTATCATTTACATCCGTGTTAAATATATTACCCAGTCTGTTAGGTGTCTTACCGAACGTGACGAAGATCCTTGAGAATTTTTCGAGTGGGATTATCTCGTAGGTGGGAATACGTCTCCCAGCATCCCAAATGAAACGTTATCTTCTGATGATGTCACCCACTAGGTTTAACATATACCTCGTATCCAAAGCAATGGTCCCCCTTATCCTATTTCTTATTTTTTTTTTCGCACAGTACATTCCCCACCAAAATGAATCCACCAACGTTATTCAGAAACCAGTTAGATTAATAATCATCGTCCAAAATCTCATCTCTTTTCAACCCAAAAATAACACTAACATCCTCATTAAATCAAAACAAACAATTATTATTGTTTTCATAATTTTTCTCTAATTTCTAATTATTTATCGATCTAATCTTACAACGGCATCTTAACGGCATCTAATGCGTTCCCCAAGAGTGTGGCACTCCCATTCACCAAATTCCTTTCTTTCATCGGCATCGATGATTCCAGCAACAGCAGCAGCACCTCTCAGCCCTCCTCTCTATATACTCCTGCACCTTCCACCCACCACCATTTCTCTACTTTACCAAGAAACCGATCAACGACACTTAGATTCCACTAATGGCCAGCTTCGTTAGTGGTACCATAATGGCCGACCGACTTGCGTCCTTTTTATGCGTCGAAAACCACAAGGAATAGATGGAACTGGAACGAACGGCAGAAATACCTGAGCGAAACCAGCCGTTCGGAAATAGTAGGACACCTTCGAAGCCCGCGTTACGCGATTAACGGTAAGCGTTGTACCTAATACGGATTACATAGAGTAGTCCGATTAATGCCGCGTCCGATGTTTACGAAAATTAACGTAGAGACAGGTAGACATTTTTAAGTGGCATACCATATATCCTCCTTTATGATACATCCGTCATAATTAACCCTTCACGTACGGGTGTCTTCTGCCGCGAACTGTCCCAGCAGCCGGGGTCTTCGCAGTCTCAAAAATCTCACTTCTAAGCTCTTCGTTTATGCATTATATAACCAATGAGGACAATCTTTAAAAAATTCACACTGCAATATTTTGAAAGCCAACACATTGCACTATGCATACCTTTTTTTAGATTTTTCATATCTTCAATATTTTTTTTTTTAGTTATTGCGATATACATAAGTTGCGACAGACGTCCATATACCGTATAGACACCTGCCACAGGGACAGAATATCTCCTCCATATAGGATATGGACCCCGTACGTCAAGGGTTAATGTCCTTGACGAGACACCAATCGTTTCCTGTAAATTATATTTCTTTGTCATTTGGCAGCTTTGAGTAGCTTCGTCCTTTTTCTGTTCTTCATGCGCATCTAGGAAGTCTCGCAACATAACCTACAACTTCTATACATACTGTGACTCCTTGGGGGACCATTGGAATTTCCATCGTCGTCCTGGTAAATGGATTTAGAATTCCTTTACTCACTTGAAATGCCTTCTGCAGTTATTATTACGAAGTGCCACTTCGTGACTGTATAAGTGAACGTAAAGTATCTGCACTTATAATATATACATATATATTGAACTTCTTCTGTACATACACAGTAGTACAGCTGGAATCTAAGCCAAGGCTCGGCTTTCCTATCTCTGCTACGTACACTACCATAAAATATACGCTTAACGTATAAAGAAATAGAGAGAGTATAGTATTTATATACTATAGGCTATACGTACGATGTTCAGTATAATTATATTATTCGTCAAACTGTATATTTACGTTAGTCAATAATTCACCATATACTATTCTCCGTTCCGTGTACCAGTCTTTCTTTCATGCTGTATTGTGTCGCGTGAAAAAGAAACAAGATTATCGTACGACCTGAAGTTCGTCCGCTTTCCAAACATGGCGTAGAATCGACTTCTGGCCGGGAGGTCGTTTACGCTCGTGAAATCGGCCGAGTTACCTTCGCGCGTACTTAAAACATTTCGAGAAGGCAGGTGCACGATATAATATATTCCTTGAGTGATACGAGTTCTGTGTATGATGTATTTCAAATACCCCGTTACATGAGCAGATCCGAGTAATCACAGCTTCCAACGACGCTTACGAAACGTCAGTCTCCTTGTCCCCGTGACAAACCGTCATTATTCCAAGATGGCGACTCGCGGGCATTCCTCGCACAATTCAAATGTCTATGGACGGTCGAACGCGCTTTGTGCGTAATTATCGATAGAAAAAAAATCTTTTTACATTGTTATTAACAAAAACAGGCTAGTCGGCAGACTCCATTATATCTGTACACCTGTCTGCTTTGTGAATATGAAATATTTATGTATATGGACAAGGCCTTGAAGGTTAGACATAGAGCAATTGAGATTTGCCCGGCGGTCTTTGAGAATGGAGAATATACATAATTTTGATGTCTGTGTGTGTATATGTATATATATATATATATATTTATTTATTTGTGCAAGACCTGATTATGTATAACTATAGTCTATATGTATATACCCATTCTCGCGTTCGGTCCGTGCGCTTTTACAAATGGAGTTTTGTAAGAGGCTGACAGGTGTTTCGTTACGTCACGAGCGCGGCGATTTGTCGCCCGCGACTCCCCGTGTCCTTTGCGTATATAAAGCCAACCGAAGCATGTAGGTATATTATCGAGATACCAGAGAAAAGTTATGGCTCCGTCGGCTTCCTTCGTGGGATTTAAATCTCGAGCGGAGCGCATGCGCACGTGTGCACTACATACCGGTGTATATATATAGGTATAATATACGTATATATGAATCCACGCGTACGGCTATTTTTCAGGAAGAAGTCGAAGGCTTCCATGTTGAAAAAAAAAGAAACCCCTTGCCCTTTCACGGCCACTGTTCACTTACTTGCTTATGTTCAAAGTGAGATAACGGTATGTACGTAGTATAGGAGACTGCTGTATATAGGTATAGAGAATCATGTGTATAAAATGTCCAACGACAAAACGGAAAGCGAATCCTTTGACCTTCTATAAATTCATTCGCACCAACTATTAAATGTAAGTAAATTTTTATATGCGATTTTGAGCGTTAAATCGTGTCCATCAAAGTTTTGGGTGAGTCTAGGGGAGAAAAATTGAAAACGTCTTAGGGGGAATTGATCACAGTGTATGTATGATTAGAACCAAAGATAGGTCATTATGTGTGTTTGTATATATATATCAGGTACAATGTTATGTAGCAATGCTTGAAACCTGCTGTGCAATCCTGATCAATCTGTAGTAATATTTTTTATTGAAAAATAATTAGTAAATCCCAACACTTGTCTGACTTTGTATTCTTTTATTTTAAATTCATGTTTCTACCTTGTTCGTTACGTCATTTGAATACGTGTAAAGACCATTGTCTATGTACTTCCCATGGTGTTTGTTAAAGCACCGCCTTTAAGTCTCCCTATACCACCTACCTGTAAATATTTAGGATTGACAAATTACATCCCCTGTACAGTGGTCCTGCTATACGAAGGCATTATATCCTCGAACACGATCAACCTCGACACGGAGACAGCGGGGGGTGGCGATGTAAGAATTTTTATTTAATGTCGGCCTCGGCTCGGGGATCTGAGAATGTTAATACGTCTACCCCATTATGCTAATTATTAATCGTTTGACCCCAGGACAGCAGCTTGGTTACAGCCATATGGGGATATACAAATTAGAAATTCCATAATACCAAAGACGATGCTTGTATGGTAAAGGTTTTACCTTGATTAAAGTTCTTCAGCCGTATAGCTTGTGGCATTAATAAAAAAAAAAGATATCTGGTAGCGACAGTGGTACCAACTATCAAAGCTCGTAAAATGTCTCAGATAAAATAAAAAATGTCTGAGACAAAAATCCTTTTTCAAAAGTGAACCACGTGGGTCCGTAACCTGTTTTTCGAGTATCTGGGCATTTTTTTCTTTTTAATGAATATTCCACGAGAATATCGTTACTCCTGTATCGCACACCCGTAACGTTGTCGACACTGTTACGTTAACATGGGACCCGTAGATACGCAGCAGCGATTCTCTGCGAATGAACTGCGTGAACGGTGAAAGTGTGCGAACTCTCATAAAGAATTCAGCATAAACCAACCAGCAGCAAAAGCATGTGATACCGTCGATGGTGTAACTATGGGAAAGAGAGCAAAATGGACGTTAAAATAAATCTAGAAAACATCGTATATAGCTATACAATACCCCATGAATCGGTAATATTTATTATGGTTGTACAGATACACAGTAAATCCATAGATAAAAGATACTGAATAATCATATTGTAAAGTTAAGCAAAAACAAAAAACCCTTAAGTAGTCTATTAAATAATTATCTTGAAGATGGAAAAACAAATTCACTATTATCCAAAGCATTACCACGCCCTTAATAATGATAATTCCCATGCAACGTGACGTACGAGTCATCCTGTACGACTTTCGCGTGCGTTGATCGACTCTCGCGTATGACACACTCCTCTGTACACTATGATGGACCTGAAGGCACATAACAACACGTATCTATACGTATTTTCTTTTACCGTCTGTGATTCACCGTCATAGAACGACATTTCACGGAATTCAAATATGGCGCGCTTATGTATAAAAGTCATACCAGTAGAGATGCCGGTGTATTCAGTCAAGATGTGACCGTCAATGTGTAATATCTATAGGACGAATTGGCATTAAATATATAAGAAGAGTATTTCAAACGGAATATATTTATTAACATTGATTTTTATCAAGTGAACGATATCATGCCGAACGTGTGTGTCGCGTAATTTATACGTCATGAAGATTCCCCTTAATGGCGACTGACGTCTAATGGATTAATACAGTGACGTATTACGATACTCCTATAACGTTTCCAAGCTTGTTTACCAGCTGAAAATTTTACCGAGCGTAACGACGCCACTAGTAAACATAACTTATCCAGTCGGAGAGCATCCTGGGAAATGTTTGTCAAATACGTCAACATGTTTCACGACGACGAATACGCGTTCGACACGCAGAACGTAGATACATACGACAATGTAAGCGCAACGGTCTGTACAAGATTTTTCTGTGTATACAGATACACACATATATATATATATATATCGTACAATTTACGTGTGCATAAAGAGTATACGTACTGTTCCTATGATAATTAAGCAATGAATCAGCCATTCACAATGAACCAAACCTACGAGTCAGCCAGCCAGATGAAGACAATATCACTCAGTCATGTATTCAAATATTAGCGCGTTTAGCATCAGGCCGAAGTTCGACAGTTAAGAGTCTCTTCTTTGACTCCGTCAGTACTTGAAGAAAAACATTAGTCATTTTTTCAACTATTAATTTAACGACGTTCCGTTAATATTATTTCTTATCCATATTCAGCTTTTTTATATTTAAGTTTTGTTTTTTTTCGACAGGTCCAAAGGCTCGCCGAGTACGAAAGGTACTTGGGACAGGAAGCGAGGAACGTGGTGGAAAACGGAAACGGCGGTATCAGCAGTGCTGCTGTGCTTCAGCGAGGTCAACTCGAAGGCGATTTACATCGTATACAAGAACTCTTTCCGGGTGACAACCTACGACTACACGAACGAGATGTTCTTACTACGGTATGTTAATATACATATTTTGTCGGGTAACCTCAAAAAGTAACGTCACTCGTGCGAATACGGATGAAAGTTTCCCGCCAATTTTTGACTATAGGTCCATTTAAACAGTGACGAATTAAACAAGAAATCGTAAGAGACATTGAACATTGTTAACGCGATACGCGTAGGCCTGCGTGTAAAAGCGATTAGCATATTGGGCGTGCGGCTGCTATTGTCAAGAGCAAGGAGATTACGTACCATTAGAAAGATTAGTTGGCACATTTGGCCTCTTGTTACTGTATGGTACAAGTATAGTGCAGTGTATTGTACAAAGAGTCTGCACGTTTCTAAAAGTACTATCTACTGGTTGCCACGCACTACGTACAGTTATACCTAAGCTATACGTGCTATATATATGTGTGTATATATATATAAATATATAAACACTATATACAAAGGGTTTCATAATGGCTGAAGACTCCAGAGGATGTTGGGACACATTGACGGTACGCAATAGGTTGGGCATTATCGCTGCTCGGTTATGCTAATCAGGTTATTGTCATACGATTTCGATTCTCAAAACGTGCAGCTCTCACACGGTAATGTCGTTCTTTTCACCTTTCTCCTTAACCCTTCCTCGTATGACTGATGCGCCATACTTTTTTCTACCACTTAATTCCTACCAGTTCCTTGACACTTTTAGATACCAAAATATGTGACCAAAATATTTTAATCAATATCATTTTGGTTTTACTTGATCTCCAAAAAAATTAGTATTTTTCTTGCAAGAGATTGAGAGTAGGGGTAGAAAATAATTTTGAAGAAATTCCGGTAGCCATTCAACTCATGATTATACGTGTCTCTCGGATATTGCTATAGGTGTTGCGATACTTGGATATGATATTGTTCAGGTTTCAGGCGTCCCGTGGCGCGCAACTAATATCACTGAGGAGCCTGAGATCCGAGCGAACAGAACTATTAGTGTATGTTTCAATTTCACGGAAATACCAAAGGCTTTTCATGCGTTTCGTGGTAACGCTCGGTGCCAATGGCCGAGGACTTGGATATACGTAGAGACAGTGTAGAAATCGCCAATTCTCAATGTACTGACGACAATTACGTACTGGACTGACTGTGAAACGTTGTGGACGCGACATAGGAAGTTTATTGTATTTGTTCATCAGGCATAACTATTGTCCCTGATGTTACCGCGTTGATTGGAAAAATTTCTTAGTATAGGTTGTTGATTGTCTTTTTTTTTTCTCTTTTTTTCTTTAAAAGAAAGAAAGAAACTTCTTGAAACATCATAAAGTAGTTGGATGACGTTTGACGGATTTTTTATGTAATTTTCAGAAAATGAAGAGTCTGATACGCAAGAGGAGTGGCGGTAATCCTGGAAGGTTGACTAGAGTACTTTCTCAGAAATCCCTGAACGCTAGTAGCAATGGACCAGCACCAAAATCGCCACCGAGAACCTTCTTGCTGGAGACTCCAGTACAGTTTACCACGGTGAGAGATACATTATCAAGATTAAATTTGCTTCAGGACTGATTTCGAGATTCTGAATTTCGTAAAATAATTATGGAGTAATACGTACTTATTGTGTTTTATTATGTTTTGTCCAGGGTATGCAGTCCCAGGAGAGGCACCTCTTCCTCTTCTCGGACCTTCTGCTGATCGCAAAAGCTCGCAGCAGCGGTAATTTCAAGTTGAAACAGTCGGTGAGGATGAGCGAGCTTTGGTTGACAGCCGGTCACATAGAGGACGTCGCTGAAACAAACAAGTCTCAGGAAACCAGCTTCGTCCTCGGCTGGCCAACCACAAACGTCGTTGCCACCTTTATGTGAGTATCGTATTGCAACGTGCTAGTAATTAATTAGAGCTCTCCAGTAGAGCTGTAACGAGTGTCTGTACCTGCGTACGTAGGGTGCGTATAGGCACTTGAGTCGCCATGATGAAATTCTGAGAATGTCTCCTTCCATGATTTCCAGGACTGCCGCAGCGCGAGATCTCTGGTGGGGTCGACTCACCGAACTCGTACGAGAGGAGAGTATGAAGGAGCCACCAGACACGAACATTCAGGTCGTGTATCATGACAACGACACGAATACGGAATACGTAAGTACTTGTCGCAATGGTATTGTGCGCCGCGACGACGCAATTTTCTTACAATCGATGCAGACGTCGTAGAATACTATAAGGATGCATCTCGACGTGATGTTACAGTGCAAGACCATCGTGGTGGGACCGGAAATGACAGCTGCCGCCTGTGTCAATCTGGCTACAAGACTGTTGGATCTTCAGGGTCCGTTTCAACTGTGGGCGAGGACGTCGTCCGAGGAAGCGCCTTATCCTTTGATTGGTCATGAGAGACCGTTCGCCATAAAACTCTCCAACCTGAGACACACCTTATCTGCGGAAGAGGGTTTCGACCTGGAACATTGTAACAAGAGTGGCCATGACAATTGCCACTTTGTCCTCAGGCCAGTTCTCAAGTCTCCTGTCAAGAAGAACAAGTCCAAGATCACTGGTTTACTCAGGAGATCGTTATCTCTCAATCCCAGCATCTTTGGCGTCAATCTTTCTAGATTGGATGAGAACGGATTGCCAAAGCCTGTACTCGTTATGCTGCAACAGCTCTTTGCTAAGGGTCCCTTCACTCAGGGTATATTCAGGAAATCGGCTAATGTCAGGATCGTCCGGGAACTCAGGGATCAGATAGAATCTACTGGTGATCCTAGTTGCCTAGAAGATGCACCGATCATTGCAGTGGCAGCACTGCTCAAGGACTTTCTAAGATCATTGCCAGATCCTTTACTTACGTCTCATCTATTTCCACTCTGGATGGCAAGTCTGGATGCAGCCAATCCTGTACAAACTATCAAGAAGTAAGAGCATGTCTTGATCACATAAAACTGTCAAGCACTAATCAAATTTTGTATACTAATTGTACAATATGCTTGTCTGCTTTCAGCATCCTTGATCGACTACCCAAGGCAAACTATACTCTGCTCTCGCATCTGATATGCGTGTTGCATCACGTAGCCAGGAGATCAAAGCACAATTTAATGTGCGCTACCAATTTAGGGGTCTGTTGTGGTCCAAGTTTACTTTGGTCCCAAAATCCATGTGTTAATCAAAGTCGAGCCATACCTGCCTTGACGGAAATGCTTATTCGCCATTGCGAGGTCCTCTTTGGCGAAGGCGTCACTCAGCTTCTTGGTGAAGAGCGTAGCGACAGCGGTGCGGAGGAAAGTACAGACAGCCTACACTGTGAGTATACAAATCGTCATAATGAATATTGACAGTCTTGACATCTACCTAAAGGTTTAACGTTGTTATTTCTTTTTTTCCTGTTTGCATTGTTACAGCAGGTGGGCTTTCATTGGACAGCCTCGATCTGACGGAACCACCACGCAAGGATCACATGTCTCTGTCACGTGACTCAGGACTAACCTTATCAGACTGTCAATTATTTATCCCCGAATCGCCGGTCGGCTCAGAGGATTCCGCCGTGAACGCATCATCATCCAGCTTTGACAAGTCATTGGCAAAGGAGGAAAAGTCCAGCAGCAAATCCTACGTCAGGGTCTATGGAGGCTGGGAGGAGAGGATCAATTCTTATACAGCAGGAAATCATCAGAATGGCCTGGAGCACAGTTTTCGGGAAGAGAAGAATTCATCAGCGGGATATCCAAATCCTAATTTTCAACGTCAAGACTGGCTCAGGGCACAGCTTAAGAGAACGCCAAGGACGAAGCTGGAGGAACACGAACATCGTAGTAAAGATCGTTTCGACGATAAGGATCTCTACGCCAGGGAGTACCTACGTCAGGATTCTATGAAAGAGAACGTAGAGAATTGTAAGGACGTTTATAACTCTCAAATGGATGTTTCTCGTGAGTTAAGAACCGAATACGACAGATCCTCGCAGCAGGATAACTGTGCAGAACGTGTCTCCATACATGATTCCGAGCAAGACTCCAGTGGCGATTCTCCAATGTCTAGTGATCGATATGACTTTAAAAAAGATCGTTTTGGAGAGTTCAAGAAGGTCAAGTCCGAAGTGTATATTAGTCGAGATTCGCCCATCTCTCAAAATGGTAGTTACTCCGGTAGTGATCTTTACGAGTTCAAGAAGGTCAAGAGCGAGATCTACGTAAACAAGGATACCCGAAATGAACGCTACGAGTATGAGAAGAC
Source organism: Hartigia nigra (assembly GCA_031001745.1). Classification (NCBI taxonomy): domain Eukaryota; kingdom Metazoa; phylum Arthropoda; class Insecta; order Hymenoptera; family Cephidae; genus Hartigia; species Hartigia nigra. The sequence continues at coordinate 146,731 of JARPRG010000008.1, forward strand.
AGAGAACAACATATATGGGAATCGAGAGACTACTGCTGACATCTATGAATCACGGGAGAGAAACGATCTATACTCCTTTAAACAAGCTGAGGCCATAGATGTCTACGGCGATGACGGTGAAGACGCGGAACAAACATGGCCGGATACACCACCTCCGTTACCTCCAAGACTAAGGCATTTACCACCGGTTCACATGAGTCTAGAAGAGCGACACAAGATCGCTGGTAGGTCCAGGTCACTTCCACCGCCACCACCTTATCGTCCACCACCTCAACCACGGGCACCAATTACTACCAGACATCTTGGATATCCTAGATCGATCGTTGACGATGAGAGCTACGTCTGAATGAACTCTCACCGGTTCACGGCGGACATTTTTCTTCAAAATCAAAGAAGTCGAGTCACACCTAGACACGCCTGCGATAGTTCACAGGGCAACAGAACCTCGTGATCTCGTTGTGACTGAACCTAGTCGAAACAAAAAAATGAATAACTGTTTACGCTCTCGGAGAGCGTCGGAATGCGAGAGTGTGAGAGAGTGGGAGAAAGTGCGTCTCTTTTCTTCTAATTTTTTTTAATTGTCTTTCTTTTTTCTCTTTGGACGAGTCGTCGTCACAATTGGACGAGGGCGATCTAAGTGCATTTTAGAGTTAAAAGGAAAAATGTCTGGGAGATATGCGATAACAAGAAATAAACGAAATTACGAGTACTTGAATATAAAAATACATTTTTGAGATATAAGGAGCGCGATGCTACGCGGGACTACGTCAAATTTGTAATGACGAATAATTGCTCTTTGGGTATTATTATTCAGTGATTCAGGGTGCTTCCAGCCTTAATAGGTTATTAGATATTTCCCATAGAGAGAGACATTAGAGTAAGGATTAGACATTCTAGAAAATATTGACAAGACTCAAAATCGAAAATGATTATAGTAATTTCTATTCGTTGTGAGTTCATTATTTTAAATGAGATAAATATTGTATAAAATTTGTTTTAAGTCTCACGTGACGTTACCATTCGCAAAATATAATTGACGACGTGAATAAAGACCAAGATCACTGCAATTCTCATAAATCAGATTTAAAAGAAAAATCACGCACAATTTTTGAACTTTTTTTTACAACAAAAAAAGGATTAAGTCGACTGTCTTATACGTAATGAAAATTTTTAATGCTACCTACCCTGCACCCTTCGCCGTCATTATCAATCACTCCTTTTTTTTTGGTTTACAATTTTATGCGCCGCGTGTCAATTAAGAAAATTATGGGATCAGATTAGCGATCAGGTCTCTCGCGAGTAACGAACATGACACTAATTCTTACCTAATAGGTATAACATAATTTATAGGCGTAACACATTGGATAGATAAAAGAAGAAAGAAAGAGGAGCTTCGTGTGCAATCGGAGCCAATTATGTGCGATTATCCTAACGAGTTAAGATGGCGAAAAAAAATGATGCCCGCAATGAGGCAGATAATTTTCCTTTTCATTTCTCTTGTAAATATAAAATATACGTGTAAACTTTTATATCGCTGAGAACTTACAAAATTATAAAATACATATTACGCAATGCCACTAAAATATGTACACTTATCTAAATTATACGACATACTATCAAAGTTAAAATATATTTCGTATTTTATACAGCCCAATCGAATATCATATTTTTTTTCTTTATCCTTCAAGTCAATCCATTCACTACGTGTATCATTGCGTCCCTCTTTACCGGCATGCAACAGAGTTAGATGCAACCACGCTCACAGCACTGAGCGAATATCAGAACGCATCGTATATCGCACAACATTCGCATGTCTTCACGCGATACTGATCAATCGGATGAGGTTATAACACTAATAAGGTCTGCATTTACGATGAGAAAATCGACGAACCATGCAATTCGCAGAATTTGCTAGTCTACAGTTGGATCGTCCACTTACCAACGAGCTAAGAGTATTTAAAAAAGAAATATTTGAAAAGCATATTATTCTCTTCCGTTAATATTTATGGTTACTCCAGACAGATGAGCAGTTGAAAAAACATACCTTAGATTCCCATTTGGAGCAGAAGCCCATAGAAAGAGCTTTGCACCTGTTATCGTGAGTATATATACCTAAATATAATAATATAAATCTAAATGTTTTAGAAGGTTAGTAAAATTTTAAAAGCTTCCCGCCATAAAGATTTCATCTTAATGCCTGTCCCACTATAACAAAAGCAACCTCAAAAAGGTGGTCGCAACTTCCGATAAGATCAACGTGTTTTATTTACATTTAAAAACTACGCGAGTAATTATCATTAAGAATCTCATAAGGTTGCTTTTAAGGCTACCCTATACATTGCACAGGTAAGCGGTCATCAGGAAGTAGTGGGGATGATTCGGAAATGTTCGGCAGTGTTCGGTAGGGATCGTTTTCTTCGTAAAGCCAGATAATATAGACCCCGGCTCAGTTGTCATCCGAACGTCGTCGTGTTAGTTTTATTGCGTCAGAAGTGCATCTCGTGCGAGAATGCATTATTGTCTGCCAGTGTCGTATGCGCGTATCTAATTGGTGATAATTTAAACGCACAATCGATGAATAAAATGTGTGTACGAAATGTGGCAAGAGGGAGGTGAAGCCCCTTGCGAGTCAGCGGCCGAAACGTGAGTAATGTGCATTTTTGTTTTATCTCGGTTTTAATGTAAGAAGGTGGCTGCAATCGATGAATATCTTGTGCCCGTTTCCTCATTCGTTCTTCTTCGTATATATACATAACGTACAACATGCCAGTATGTCTCTCCTCCCGTTTGCCATCCGTTGGACGATCCTAAAAATACATACGACTCTATGCATGTGTCTCTTTATCTTTTTCTCTCCCTGTCTTCGCGTCCGCTGCAACCCTAATTATATGCTTTAAAGCCTCGTTTCATTTGGATGTTCAGCAGCCCTAGAAATTACTTGCGCTTTAAAATTTATATTATTTATTATCATCGAGAATTATTAATTTAAAATGACAATTTGTATTATTCGTTTAAATCATTTTTTCTTGGTTTCATGATTGTTATTATTTCGATTAACAGGACACTTTTAGTGTTGTAATAGTTTTTACGATTTTATAAAGGGATATATGTTACGTATGCCAATATTTTTGGTGGCAATTTATGATTAAAGTTTGTTGGTTTTCCCTTGTATTAAGGATCACTGACTTGGTGGGACTTGTTATTTGGAGTGTACATTCTTTGGCAGCTGTGAATTCTTTAATGAGTAAATTGAAAGGCCTGCTGCGCTGTCTCATTGGAATATTTATGAATGATGCTGTGGCATGACTGTAGAGGAACAATAAAATAGCCGCAACTCTCTTACTACTTGCCATTACTATTGTTGCATTTATTTATTGTCGAGTCAGGTATTTTACCTTTGATTATTTTCCTGACATCTTTTGCTTAATTTATAGACAGTGTTATCG
>JARPRG010000008.1:150276-161910 GCA_031001745.1 Hartigia nigra
CTCCTTTAATTTATCTAACAAAACTAACAGTATTGATGACCCACTAACCAGTCCCATTGTTCTGTCACCAAATACAGTGACGCAACGCCTATGAGAATAGGACATACTTCTTAATACACTCTACTAGCAAGAATGTCATTAAATGGATTTAAGTCAAAATTCTTTAGATGTATCCATAGTCTTGACTGTTTATTTATATTTTTCTCTGCTAAATTACATTGTTTGAGCATAAGCAAAGAGCATTAGATAATCACTATATCCAATTGCAATTGAATTGAATTGAATTGGCATCAACATTATGCAATGATACTATTGTCATTTAACTGATTTATGTTGCAAATCACCTTTCAAGCTATAGGCTGCTGTCTACTCATAATTTGTGGTACTTTTACATCCCTATTCATTTACCTACGTATTCCACTGAGTCGAACAATGTATATAGTTGTCAAAGCTGTCACTAAAATTATCCATGAGCAATGCAAATGTCATCGATTACATTGATTTAGACTTCATTGTTTGGTATCAACAAGAAAATATAACTTTACAGAAAGGGTGACGATATCCAAAAACTGAGTGTGATACAGACGCTGCCAAGCCTCTTGGCTGGAGACGCACAGTCATGTATAACAAGAGTGATACCAAAGATGCAGCAAACTCTGCCCACAGCTTCCACAGAATTTCACATGGCTGCTTCTTCTACCTTCAAAACAATTCTGGAACAAAGGCTGGTCAACCATGCCACCTTCACACAAACATTCCTGCAAAGCATCTTAAACTCACTGGACAGTCGAGACCCAGGTAAGTTGATATAAAATGCATGACCTTGGACTTTTAATACCAAGTTACATCCACGGATTATATGTACATGCGCAATTAAAGTTGTAGCTCATGCATGGTTGGAGACCTTACTGGATGTGATCGAATTACTTCCTGCGGATGTAATAAAACTGGAGGTATGTAAAGTAATATTAAATGAATAATCTACTACTTGTAATTAATTCTTAATAACAGAATCAATAAGAAGCTGCCATTTGATATTCTTAAGAAATAAGAAAAAAAGTCATTTGAATGTGAAATCTGAAAATTTATCCAAACACGAGTACAATACCTACTTAATATACAGTAGATTAGAAACCGATTAGTCTGCACGCGTTCTAATACGGAAAACGTGTTTGCATACAACTGTATATATCAGTAAAGTGCAGTTTATATGGCGTATAAAATTATGCATTGAATAAGATAGGCGTACTTTGTCATTCCTTACGCATATTTAATAACTAAAAAAAAAATCCCGCAGATACTTCCCATGGCCATAAACAAAGGGCAGTTATCGCAGCCTATTCACTCCAGAATAACTTGCTGCAAATTGGTGGGAAAAATTTGCACACGATTTGATGCTCTCTTGTGAGTATGCATTTTTTTGGGGAGTCATCAAAATTCATCTCTCGAAATTAGAAAATCATTCTACGAAGATATCTCCTGGAATGACTAAAGATGAAACGAATTTTTCAGCAACAATAACGCTCATTCAGAATTCGCCGATTCATCGGAAAATAATTATCACTCATTTACGGATTTTAATGATGCACCGCGAATGAGATATTATAAAATTCTCTACTTCATAATGATCCAAGAACTCGTGCCATTATCGAGTCATCGATACTTTCACGAGATGACTATGCTTCTTTCTTTATTTTTATAAAGAAAGATTACTTTCCTCACATTTATCTCATATCTTTCTACTCTGTTTTCCCTGCACCTGCATCCTTATTATCTATCATGACTTTAGTCATTCCGTCGGAGCATTTGTAGTCATTGAATCGTCTTCATGTCCTAGTGAAAAACATATTACGTACATGATGTCCCCGTTAAATAAAATTAACGGTATCTTCGATAGGATTAAAAAGGAAGTACTGCCAACGGTACACTCGCTCTGTCAGGATGTAAACAGCGAAGTTCGCGCTTGCATCTGCTCGCAGCTACGTTACGTGGCCGAGGGTCTTGGTGCAGAATCGGTGAAACCCGCACTGCTACCATCCTTAGTGGAATTGGCAAGCGACGAGGAGAGCAATGTAAGACGTGCAGCTGTTCAGACAATAGTACACTTGCTGCCTCAATTTCAACAGGGTAAAGTTCACGCCATTTTACACCAATTACAAGTGTGAACGAGTACAGATGAAAGATGATTTCTTTATATCTCGTCGCAGAATCCCTGACTGTTTGACACTTGCAGATGTAATAAAGACAGCGATTGCGCCTCTGATAAAGAAGCTGTGTGAAAGTGCTCTTAAGTCGGACGACAATGTCATCTGTATCATTGCCCAAGAATTTGGAAAACTCGCACTTGGCTTGGAAAGTATGTTTCTTGGCCTTATCTTTAAGATACCCGGAGAACTTTCTCATGACGACTTCTGCCTCCTTTGGTTTGGTTAGCGATAACTTTTGTTTTTTTACTTCTTACTTTCAGATTGCTTGAACGCCTCTGAGAAAAGTTGGATTGTTAAGTATTTCCAACAACTCGCACAGATGGGCGTACCGTCTATGAAGAAAGAAAATCCAAAGCAGGACTTTTCTTTCGTGAGTATCCATCTAAGAAGTTAAATAGTCCGTGTGTATGGTATGATAAAAAAGAAACGGAAGGGCGTTAAATAAACTGCGGTAAGGAGGGACCGAAGTTCAAATAAAGTATGAGGGAGAGTGTATTTAGGATTTTGAAAGATGCCGTAGCTCAAGCACCGTGTGCATCGTGTCGCAATGACATACCATTTTTGTTTTCTTTATTTATCTTAAAAATAGAAGTAGGTTTCCAGGTCTGCGGAATACGAGGCGTCACAGCACGTGTTTGGGATTTAATGTTTTGGTTGATTTAGATTACTGTATATTTTTTTTTTGGGATGCACCAGCATCCATTGCCTAGTGTCATTTATCTTTTTTTTTTCCCGACGACTACATAATTCCAGAGTCAGCTAAATCACACGTCCTACTGAAAATGCTAGAAGAATTTTAATCGCTTCTCTCTCTCTTTTTTTTTCAGGCAACCAATAATCCCACTGTTAACGAAAGGTATGTAGAGTGCCGTAGGCATTGTGCTTTTAACATTCCTGCCATGTTTCTCTTTTTAAACACGGCCACCGAAGACGTTAGTGTATTGCTACCGACATTTAATGATTTGGCTGGTGATACATATTACATGGTCCGTAGGACAATAGCATGTGGTATTCACGAGGTGAGATTTCAATTCCCTATGATATATTGAAGCTATTTAGAAAACATGTTTTGTACGAATTTCTTTGTTTTTCAAGGTGGCAAAAGCATTGGGTCAAGACAATGGTCTTATCAATGCAGAACTTATGAAGTTATTGAAAGATGATTCTGAGGAAGTTCTACAAGGTCTCATACCGCATTTAGCTAAAACGTTGGAGCTTCTGGTACAGAGTGAAGTCATTGGGACTGATCAGATTGTGAGTATTGAGCAAAAGTGTGATTGATCGATGAAATGTAATTGTTCATTGTATGGACTATGCTATTTATTATGAACTTATACGATAGGATTCTACTGTAATGGAACTAGGAAGATCTTTATTAAAGTGTGAATCTGAAATTGCAAGGACTAACAATTGGAGATTATCGGAGCTGATGTTAAATCAGTTGGAAATATTACCCAAGTGTTTTCCTAGTGATTTTATTTATACGTACTTCGTTCCCGTTGCTTTAAACAGGGCAGTGAACGCAGTGAGTTTTATGTACCGAATACTTTATGGTATCCATTGCAGTTGTATTAACAAACTGACTGAACGTGTTTTTAATCGAACAATTATTATTCTATATTTAGAGACCTATACCTGTTCGATTGGCTGCTGGCAGAACACTTCTTATTTATCTGAGATATAATCTTAAGTCCATGCAACGTGTGGAGCTGCGTAATAAAATCTATATGGATCTGGCCCATAGTAAAAGCTGCTATGTCAGGATGATCTTCATCAGAATGATGATAGAAGCTCTTGTAATATTCTCATCAGTTTACTTCAAAGAGCATTTTTATAACGTTCTGCTTGGCCTCACCGAAGACCCCGTACCTAACATACGACTGAAAGTCGTACAGCAATTGCCAGTTTTAAAAGGCCTTTTAAAATTACCGTCTGATAAAAAATTATTGAGCACCTTAGAGGGTAACGTACGTTCTTTGATGAATAATGAAAAAGACAGAGACGTGATTACCATGTTAACTAACGTCATTCACAAGCTGGATGGGATAGACGTGAAGCACGAGGGACAAACTGTAAGTTGATACAGAATACTTTTTTCTTTGGGTTCATCATTTTCAACATATGCATTCATCAGGTTACTAATAAACTGTCGAAGCAAGAGAATGAGGATTTTAAGAAGTTAGAGGAAGAGAAGAGGCTATCTGGTATGAATCCAGGAAAGTCGACAGGTACGACTATTGCCCACCTTACCGGAAATACTGGTACCGGAAGTTACGGAAGACAGCAAACTGGAGCGACATCGAAACTCAGTTAGTATTTTACTGAAGCTCTGTATACTGTTATTTGATAATCCATAAAAATTGTCATTTTTATATTTGTATTTCTTACTCGACAGTTAACTCTACACGAGGAAGCGTGGGCGAGATGATGAACAGTAAAACAGCCAGACAGAATAATTCTCTCAATATGTCGGATTCATCGTTAAAGTCATTGTAAGTACACTTATGATTCATACATCTGGAAAACGTTCAGTGACGTTTAAATTGTATATCACGTATGTCCATTGTTTATGGACATTATTGATTTTGCATTGTCTCCTATTTAAGAGCGCAACAGCCTATGGCCAAGGGCAGACAGCCCAGCGGTCCGATTGGTATGAACGATTCTCAAAGCAAATCGACGAGCATTAAACGTAAGCATTGTCCTTTTGTACTTCTATTGACGGTAACGTGCCGCACCTTCTCTGCTGGTGAATGCATTACGATTACTCATACGAATGATGTACTGTTTTACAGAAGGACAAACAACACCCAGACAAATAACAGATGTATCCAAAGCAAGGTAAGAAATATAATCGCTGTTATTGATAACTCGACTCTTTATGATATATTAATATAAAAATTAGGTTAGCACAAGAGAATTAATAAGTGCGCGTACCGTCAAAATGAATTTGATAAATTCTAACTAATATCTTTAAGTGATACTGTACGATACTAAAAGTTCTATATACTAGTATCCGTATGCTTCTAGTACATCTAGCAACAACTTAACATCAAGTTGGGCGCGACTCGCATCTAACAGCATGCTACTAACCCATCCCTGGGAGAAAATCGGTCATACCAACTCTAACTATAGTTTAAGCTCAATGAGTACAGTCAACGAAGCTTCGTGCCATGACTATGCTGGGCAAAAAGTACAATGTGATTGTTACGACCTGGCTGAGCACATCTTTCAGAACAGACTTGGAATGTCAAGTACTGCGGAGCAAGAATATGCGTGCTGCGCTTGCGCCAGCTCGGCGTACGAGTGCTCAAGAGCCACCAGCAATACGTGGCCACAAAAACATGATCACAGTCCTACTCCTGACTTTACCAAGTCCTTTCTTCTAACGCACCTTAAGAAGGACAGGCACGAGTTTCTGCAGAACTTTTTACTAACACGGGAAGGCTTTGGCAACAAGGCACCAGGCTTAGCAGCCATTCGGGCCATGACAGACGCCATTAGTGACAGAGATGACTATACGGCTCATTACAATTCTTGTTGGGCTTTTAGCTCCATGCCTGAGATACCAGTCACACTCCTGGATGACGAGTTTCTCGTGGATGCTGGGATCAGGATACCTGCACAGCTATCATCCTCGCAGAGTACCTCCAAGATTCCTAATCTTCAGGATATTATTTATCGTAATCGACGGGAAGGTAGTGTCGATCGATCTCGACGCAATAGTGTTAATTTTGACAAGCTGAATACCAAGAGACACTCTTCTGAGTATGAGGATTGCATGAAGCCAAGATCCAGTTGTATGGATCAGCAGATTAAGAGTAACAGGAACTCTGTGGACTATGAAGAAACACTGAGGTCATCAAGATCGTTCAAGGGTAAGCTAGAGCAACAACAGTATCCTAAGGAAGACACCAAGGCGAAGAGGTACTCTGGATCTCAGGCAAGGACCAGGTTTGGATATGAACCTAGTCAGGGTAGGATATTCGATGACAAGTCTAAAAGGAATTCCTTAATCCTTGACAAGGATAAGGCTAAGGCATCTCAGGCCAAACCTATCCTGGACAGGACGAAAAGGCATTCTGGTAATTTTTGGAAGTTACCTGACCCCAAGGATCCTAAACAGAAGTTTAAGCGGCACAGTGTCGAGGTCACGGATTACAATCCTATCGAGAGAAATAATAGGACTCTTAGAAGGTTTTCTACTCTCGACGTAAATCACAATCAAGGATCTAGTAAGATTCCTCTGAGAAGCTGTATTGTTACTGGTAGTAGGACTGCTCCCGTTACTAGGGCCTCAAGTCCCATTAGATCTGTACAACAATTCTCTTTCAGTAGAGACACTAGGGACGATATGCAATTGTCGTCAAGGGACACGCGATTCTTATCTAGATTCAGCTCGAGCGACGAGGAGGTTGACAAGCTCTGCCAAAAGTTTATTCACTGTCAAAGTGCGCGTTGCAGCAGGTCCTCAAGTCCCAGAAGCAAGGACAGTCGATTGCCTGTAAGATTGCAGAGAAAGAAATTGTAAAATTCTTTCACTTTCACGTCTGACAAATAACGATCTTGGAACAGCATTTAGGATTTTTTTTTAAATTATTTATAACGGACTTTGGTATTTTTTAAAAAATATTTTTCACTGAAATTGCGTGATCGTCTCTACAACTTTTGACACGGGGCAACAAAACTTGATGGATTAAATTTTTGCGAGCTCACATATCACCGATTATTTGACGAAGTGAAAAGGAAATAGAAGAAAAAACAATAACAGGGTATTTTGCGCAAGAGAACAAATTAATTATTTACACAGACGTCTACTTAGGACTCACATAAACTCTATTAATTTGCATCTAATAATTTGCCATTTGTTATTTAATGAAGTACACCGATCTTTTCGGAACTATATTATATTGTAGTGGAATTCGAGCAAAACAGTGGCGCACCTAGCGGCAGTCTAACGAGAAGCAATGATCAGTTATCACGTAAGGCAGTCAAACGCAATGCAGTTGCGAGGAGTAATAAATATAAAGATTATCCATAGGCAGTGTACAACGTTATCAATTGCTTATTAGTAATGTTGAACTGTCCGCGAAGTCAAGACTATAATTATTAACAGCATCTATTTACGAAATATCCTCGATGAACAGGAAAAAAACTTTTGTCTCTCAAGCAAAAGAATAAAGCAGTCCTGTGACACGTAGTAATTACAGTATTGGATCGTAGTTTAGTATTAGAACCTAGTCTCTACGTATACGAAATACAAATCAAAGAGAAAAAAAAAGGAGGAAGAGACAGTAGAAAAGCAGCGGTTAATTCTCACAGTGCTAAAACTCTTTAATTTCTTGCTTGTCAATTACATATAAACGTGCCGAATGCACGTTAACCAATCGACGCAATAATAAGCCCGAACTATTTGCATAGCGATGCACCAAATGTATTAGAAAGTCAAGGTACGCGTTTCTAATTTCTAACCTACTTTTTTTATCTGCAAATTTTTTTTTGTTTGTTCCCGTGTTGTATTAGAAAACGTCATCCTACTGTAGGATGAAGAGAACAAGATGAACTATTAGTATTCATTAATCTTCTACACGTACCATTCTAATGGTAGCACTCATAAAGAACCGCGGACACCAGGATCTATTATTAGAGGAGAAATGGAGAAAGGAGCAGTCTTAAAATTAGAATAGAAATCAGGGCGCACTCTTATTGTCAGTCAGGAATTAATTGTGAATAATTTATTCTTGTCTGCCAAGAAGACGCCGCAGGGTGGTTTATCATTGACAAGAAAAAAAAAATTATTAGGATCACCAGCCTTTAATACAACAAAAAAAGAAGAGAAATCTAATTTACAACTAGATCCATTAGATTCGCCCAATGGTAATTCTAGTAATATTAATCAAGATCGATAAGCCCGTTACAAAGCCAAAGAGCTCTTTTTAAATGTTCCGCGAAATATTGTACAAAAGCTTGCAGATAGTAGCGTCGATTTTAATGCATTGTATCATATATTTTAATAAGCCTCTATTACTCCAAGTGCCATTAGATTAACGCGCGAGAAAAGCAAAAGAGATGTAAAAAAAAAAGGCAAAAAGGGCTAATAAAAATGCGAAAGTTCTTTAGCGACAAGAAAAAAAAAAAACATGCAACAAAAACACAGAAACCTCTTACAAATTGTTAATCGGAACAAAGGGATGTCCGTGACGAAGTAAAAACAAAAGAAAATGTTATGGCGTCGCGACTATTCCGTGAGAAAACAGAAACGAATCTTTGCGCATTAATTCTCTTAATTTCTAAGGTGCACAAACTGTTGTGTGATTCTATCGACACACTGAGACGAAGGTTACAAAACATGTAGAATTTTTCGAGAGCGAAATCTCCAACGTTCGATTCGTTAATAGGTATATTATATACATACTTGAATGTATACATATAAAACTTCTGGCCATCTCGAACCAGCACGCGTACTATGGAGACCTTAATATAGAAAACGAAGCTCTACTTAAACTAACCTAACCTATAACGAACTCGTCGCTATCTTTAGGCATTATGAGATCTAATTATATTTACTTCCAAAATAGTTATCCTTTTTATCTCTCTTTCTCTTTCCTGTGTGTCTCTTAGACGCTCATTTCTCGGCACACATCCGAAAGAGATGACTCTCTTTGAGGGTTTAGACCCATCGGATGTTTAACGTATAAATTTGTCGTTGCTCGCAGTCGTTTCACTGTCGTTTTAACGTTACCTACGTAACATGGCGAATTTACCTGTAGGTAAACAAAACGGAAGAAAAAAAAGAAAAGAAGAAAAACACCAGCAGTCTTATCATTAGTGTAGACACTAGTCATATACGTTGCGTTTAATCTCATTGTTGAAATGAGGAAAAACCTCCTTGCGGGTGAAAACTGATGATGATAACCATTCACTACTTGAGTCGTGTAACTATGAAAAATGATGTATTTGTGCAGCAGCAAACCTTCGTCCGCCACCGTCAAGAAGACTTGAAGAAAACAAAAAAAGAGAGACAGAGAGAACAGGAAAAAGAAGTGTCTTTAAGGGATCGGAGGGCTTGGGTGCTTGTCCGACTTGTACAAGATGTTAAAGAAAGAATTTGGGGATAAAGAGAAAGAAATATGATCGACGCGTTGTCTTCGTGGCGATAAGATAGAAAAATCTGGAGAACAAAGAAAAATGTCGAGTAACGGAAGAGGAAGTTCGAAATCGTGATTTCTCAGGGTGGCGAAATATTTTTTCTAGTTTTTTTTTCCTCCTTTTTTCATATTCGAGAATTACACGGGCTTGAGCTTATTAAAGCGTAAAGGTTCGGGGCGTGTTGAGATAATTTTTTTTTTTCTTTTTCAATAAGCCCGACGTATAAAATTATTAACTGGTCGACTCCTCTGGGTTTGTCCGATGGCGATCGGCGAGGATGAAAAGTAACTGTGGACTTTTTCGATAACCTGTGTAAAATTTGAAACTAATGGAATACCAGTAATAAGGCGAATTTTCTCGTGCGAGAAAGTAACTTACGTGTATCGTGGACGACGGTGTGAATTTTGTCGCTAAGGAGGCTCGTGGATGGACGAATCAATTTTTATCGATCATCGATCACGCTTAAATATTACTATTTATTTTTGTATAGATCTACAAATAACGCTGACTTTTTGTGCCAGATACGATAAAAGAGAATAAGGCGAATCTAACAAGAGAGAAATATTATAATATATTATTATAGAGAGTATGTATTTAAATGTTAATTCGTAGCGCGGTTATACCCGGAAATGGGCCATGAGTGCCATTTTGTAAATTGTATCTTTGTCCTCGAAACTGTCCTCTTCGTTATGCATACGATGACTGTAACCGGGGGGAAAAGGGGTCGAGGGTGCAGGGCGAAGGGGGGGGGGGGGTTGAGCTACCACAAAGGTAATCAAGAAAAGTGCAATGACAACAAGACGAATTCGGAGAGTATATTACTTTTTAGAGATACTTTTTAAAAATTGCATTCGTTTTCGAAGAGGACGGTTTTTGGAAACTAGGAAAATTGTGTACGCGGATTGGTGATTCTGAATATTGGAAAGAACTTTGGGTTTGTCTTTCATTTTGTTTTTTCTTGATGACTTTTCTTCTTTCTTCTGTATTTGCGAAAATCGTTTCCGTCTTTTATAATAGCTTAATAATACTTTAGCATGTAAACGTTATTACCTCCCCCGTCTACTTTTGCGAGCAACTTTGCAAACGTTACTTTTTACCAATGATATATTAATGATGTATGTATATTTTTGCGCGTAGCTATTATTATTATTGTATTTCGTAATTACGCATTTTCTCGCCATATCATATTAACATTCATTATTGACCTTCTGCAAAACCTATAACAACAAATTGGCAACGAATTAGCATTTGCCATTCACGTATAACAGGCGCTTCTGTTCGTGTCTACGATTGTAAAAGACAACGGGACTACTCATTTTCAAATAAAATCATTTCTGTTTCCGTTATTTCATTGATCTCATTCCTTTGATACACCTTGCTCCCAGGGGAAGTATTATGAAAAATGCTTTTCACGGTAATGGGGATTTAATCTAAGGTTAGTTTCGTGCCATCTAACGGGATCTTACTGAACTACTACAGTCCTCCACTCGTACTACCCGTTCTCCAGAAACTTAGCCTCACGGCTAATAGAAATCGTTACTTTTGTTTATCAATCGATTGGTGGTATTTGGTAATCTATTTAAAATCTTTGGTGGTTTTCCGTTTCTTATGATAGCTAAAAAAATTGAATTCGAATCAATTATTGGACTTTCGGTCATTGTCTGCTTGGATCGTTATTTATGCTAATTCTCTTTAAGTCCCACTGGAATTGAACTTGTGGCATCAACTTTAACCTACCGAATAGGTAAGTGTTTACATAGCATATGATATTCTTGGAATATTATAAATGGCGCGAAACTCGACCGAGTCTCTTGATTGGAGTAGAGCTACGATCAAAGTTGCTTGATTGCATTCAATGGGCATGTTGACATAGTATACAGAATTCCAGTCGCAAATATTATTCTATTCGTATACATAATTATTAACTAATTAGTAACTTTGTGAAGCTTGAAAGAGCTGATTTCCTGATTGGTAGATGCAGTGCGACATGACATAATGCAACACGAGCGCGGAAGTAAGGCATTAGAAGAATTATTTTCTCTGCTTTTTCACTGTTTCGATTGACTTTTAGAAACGATTTACAACAAACGTATTCCGAGAACGTTCAACTATAGAAGCAGCCTTAGGGCCGGTGTTATCAAAATTAACCGAGGTTTAACTGGCGAGATTAGCCAATCAGGTCAGAGTATTCCGAAAATTTCCGGAAGTACTGGCATTTGATTCGCTAATCTTGCCATGTAATTGTCGGATAACTGTCGGTATATTCGGAAATTCACTG
>JARPRG010000008.1:176941-192541 GCA_031001745.1 Hartigia nigra
ATATCTAATATCGCAAAATGCAAACGGCCGTAATAAAGCGTCCTACGCCGAATAGGGATTCGATGATTAAAAAAATGAAGGGCATCAAGGGTGCCGGAAGATTCTAACAATAAAAACAAAATGTCACGCGTTACTTCACGCTTTATTGAAACGCGTTCCAGTTTTTTTTTTCTCTTCCGGATTATCGTCCCCGATCAGTACTTAATGCCGGACTATTAATACTCGGCTATAGAGAATAGGAAGAAAAAAACGCGGGCTTAAATATCCCAAGCCCTATTGTCCAATAGACATATATCTTATACTCCAAAGCCGATGGCATCACTTTCCCACTGGCCGGGGGCGACTTCAATTGATCTTAATTGATCCCGATAACGATTTTCAACTAGCTTTACGTAATGTCTTCTGTATAGTATCAAGTCCAGGTACGCGCGATCTGTTACGATAAAATATAATGACAATTATATCAGAATAAAATATATGTAAATTAAAAAAGAAATAAACCTAGCTCCAAAAATATTCCTGCTCCTATTCAATGACCAAGGAAAGACGTCGTGACGCCTGAGCCATTCAGTCATCTACAACATCCCCTTCTCCAAGAAAAATTGCACTAGTCACACTCATTATATGCTCGTATAAACTGTCAAAAATTGTAATCCTCCACGCCTTTAGCTATTAGAATCCTTCGTTCATGATTTTTTCATTCAAACGTGTATGGATATATACAAAGTATCAAATGAGCCGGCATACGTACCTTCTTGCCGTCGCGAAATTTGACATTTCCCTCGATAATGCAATTGTTATCCACCATTGTAGAAAGCCGCCGATATTTTCCTGGCAGATGTTTTTCTCATAACTGATCCACACTCCGACACTAAGACTCCATACCGGTAAATTCAACCTCTTTGGGTTACGAGGATATACACCAAAAAATGCACTACTCTTCGTTTCACCAATACGCACGACCCATACCCACAAATCACGCGGTAAAATCCATACCGAAATCCGTCGGCTCCCGAGCATCCATCTTGACTTGCTCTACTATCTGTACCCGAACTCGACCGTATTCCTCTACTATATCCCCGTGTGTTAAATGTACAGTGGCGTAGCCACTAGTCGTTTTACTTTGACTCCTTCCTTGTGACGCGACTATAGTCAATTGTGTATAGTCTGGCGGCTACAGTGAATGGGTAGTAACCGTCAACGCAGGCTTGAAACGAACGGTAACCATTGGCTGCTTTTGTAGTCGAGGATTTTCTTGGACAAAACGTTTGTTTTTTTTGTAGGTTATAACCTTCGCTGATCGTTATTTAAAGCCGTGATAGAGACTTTGATTTTTTTATATCTTATAATTAACGATGGTTCCAGTTTTACTTTGATGCTTATATCCTTGTATTTTACTAGATTTCTTGAAAGATTTTCTTTTATTTTTACTTCGATCTCGTGTCGGGATAACAGTTTCCTGATATGCTTTCGCATCAGGCTTCATAATATTATCGACAGATGGAGCCACAACTTTTACTGTTGCACTCGCTGTGCCAATCGGTTTAACTTTATGGCGAATTTTTAAGAGGATGCTGTAAACTGTGAAATATCGACGGGATGGTGGATAGAGGGACATGGGAATTAAGATAGCTATGTGTTATTTTTTGTACCATGTTATTTATGGGTTTTAGTTGAACGGAGTAAATGGATGCTCGTAAAGTCTCAGGTTTTTATAGTATAAACACGACTTATACGAGGAAAATATAGTATCATAATAATATTAATATATGACCTTTTTTGTCTGTATATACCATAAAATGATTATATCCCATGAAAAGTAAAGGCTGCACTCGTATGACAAAGTTATATGTATAACTTAATTATGATGCATAATATATACTAAACTGAGTTTTGTCAAAATAAACAGCACTTAAATATACTATAAATGCCTTCATAACGTAATACTATACTATGTTAATATATACTTTAAGGAACTCCGGACCTCTTATTTACCATGTGAGTAAAATGTCAATGTAAATCGTAAATGTCAGGATTTTTACAGATTCTTTCCCAAAGCGTAGTTCAGCACGTATTCTGCAAGGGGTTAACAATAATTTTCATACCACTTTTACAATTATTAATTCAAAACTGAAAGAGTGATCCGACCCAAAACGTTTGGGTTTTTTTTCCAAAAAGACCGATTTTTCATTACGACGAAAATGGCGTTAAAATGATTATTAACCTTGCAGAACGTGCGCTGAACTCCGCTTCAGGAAAGAATCTCTATCAAAATCTTGTTATTTACGATTTTCGTTTACACTTTACTCGTATGGTAATAAGAGGTCTGGACCCCCTTAACATTTATTGCATGAAAGTTATAAAAAAAAAAAGAATAATAACCCTAACGCAATGTCGTTAAGGCATTATACGCGGATGGCGCCACTGGTGCTGTAATTTCAAAGAACGAATTACCGATAGAACTTACAAACTTAGTATAAACGTACAAAAAGTTATTTTAAATAAAATAAAAATGATCCGATATTTTCTAATATTTTCATTTTCTTGCTTTATGTTAAACTTTATATTTAGTGTAAAAATGTAAAAAATACTGTTAAGAGCTCCTTGAGACATTCTTGAAGGAATCACGCTCCGTTTCTTGCGCTTGTTAGTTTGCTTTTAGGAAATTAAAGGAATCAAGAGTCCTAAGGCGTATTCTCAAGCGAGCGATACGTTAACGTGTATTTTTAAAAGGGCGACCCAGCACAGCAAGATTGTATCGGCCCGGGACGAAATGGTACGTGAAATTAAAGCAGTTACCTCGTAAACGACAGTTACTAGGAGAAACTTTACCATCCCCCGTGCATTATTCACCACTAGTCCAGCGATCGTTTCGAAGAAGGCTGTTTCGTGGCAACGGCGATCAGCCATTGCGGTTCCTCGCTTACACGAAAATACAGCCGCGTTTACAAAATAGCTGAAGCGATAATTTTTCATTACTGCACTTTTGATACACACTCGTTAATCCCGCTAGCAGAAATATGGCCGCGGGAAAAATGAAACATTGAAAATAAATTAAATCCAAATATACAACAGTACGAAACTAGGGTAATACAAGGGATGAAGATACTATAAACGTCCTTAATTAGCTTCTGCATTTTTATATTATATTTGAATATATTCCCTACAGTATTAATCGAGCCATGGTAGGTCCTTCTATAAATTCGAATAAACGACCAGATGAAAAAAAAATTACAGGAATACATAAAAAGAGAGTGCTTTGGTAAAAGAAAAAAAAAAAACAGATCTTTTAGCAGAGTACTAAAGTAACTATGCAGATTTTATTTTTTTGTTAATTTTTACTTGCAATATCATGTTTTTACCTATATACCAAATATCTTGTGTATCCTGTTTCCAGGTTGACTCTGACCAGTGAGATAGAAAGCTCCGTTGCATAACTGCAGCAAGACCGGATCCTCGTGTAAAAGCAGTCTTCCAAGTGTAAAGTCGCCGCGACGCTCATCTGGAGAAACTTGAACAAGAATTGTTACTAGTTCGCCAAGAAACAGCCACCAAGAATCTTTTAAATGAAATAATAAAGGGATGTTGTACTTATTGTGATAATATACAGTGAACCCACGCGCTCTATAGCATCTATATCAATAACGTCTATATAGGTTACACCTGCTGTTTATCCCGTAGGATAAGCTGAAACGTGAAAGTAAAAGAATATTAAAAAAAAATAACAGCATCCATAGTTCGCGTGGTATCTTGCAATTTTCTACTTCCCCGATTTTTCCCATAGCATGTTCCTACGGAACCACCCTGAAATCAATCATTGCCCGCCATTTTTATTTCATCGAGCGGACAGCCCCATCCTAGCAATTGCTAAAGAATATATGGCGAAAGGCTTGTTCGTTTCTTTCCCTTTATATATTTTCTTTTTTTTTAATCAACCAATAAACTATGATAAACTTCATTTTGATCATAATAATTTTAACATTTCGTCATTGATCGTCAATCATGCTGAAAATCAAATTTCTTTGTTACGTTGTAATAACGTCTATCATTTCCATACGTACCACTTTAGTGTGTGTATATATATATATATATATATATATATATATAGAATAGCAACACAGAATATCAAACGTCACGTAGAAATCCCAAGCTTACCAATTTGAGTTTCCTTTTCACTATCAATGACGAATTCACCAATAAAATGAAATTCCGTGGAAGAATCATTGGAATGTTTTACAAGTATTTTATTATGCTTGAGCTATACTAACAGAAGGCACGTGCAACCTTCTGAATCACATAGGGACGCTCTCGCATTTTCTATGAGAAAAGTACTGGATTCGTTTTAGCTTCAAAGGGGATGGTTATTTTTGGTTTGATTTTTTTTTTATCAAACTTTATTATATATAGGTATATCCATATATAGTATCTCTAACGTCTTAAATATCAAATACAATATATTATAAAGTAAACAATCATTGGTCATTAAATGTAATAATTAAATGCTCGATTCGCTTACACTGACTTTGCAACAACTGAGGAATTGTTGTTCTCTTGGAGAAAGGGGAACAGCAAGCAAGGAATACAGCTGCATGTCGATCCGCTTCATTCAGTACGTGATACTCATCGTCTGCATATGTGCAACAGCCGCGTTGTCTGATCTACGAAAAGAAATATGTGATCAATAAAAAAAATTGTTTTTAATAAGCAGTGGACGGTGTAAACAAATTGTGAGTTTATAATACAAAATTATTTTTTCTTTGTTCTCCGTATTGCTTCTTGAAGTTCGAACTTACGCGAAGGAGTAATATCGCCGACAATAAGAGCAGTGGAAGATTGTAAAGCTGTGAATTTGTAAGAAATTCGTTGGATTAATTACGTCAGGATACTCCATAAGAAGATTGTTATATGTATATCAAACCGGAAACGATATCGATAAAATGACTATGGTACTATAAATCCTGATAACAATTAATTTCGTTATATTCAGCCTGAGGCACTATGATATATATCTTCTTGTTGATTTGATATCGATGTATATTATATTGCCAATCTTAGACGGATAAAGGACGATGAAACAATATTTGAAGTACACAAGGTAAACGAGAAAAAAGAGGTAAAATATCAATTGAATAAAAAACCGTTATTATATATATTTAAAACAAAACAGAGAAAAGTGTTGTTATAATTTTTATTAAGATATTTATAAATAATAAGAATGATGAATATCAAGACTAAGTATTACGTGCTCGTTTCGGTATTGATATCCCTACAAATGTCAATGGCCGGAAACAAATCGAATATCCAACGTTTGAGCAAGCTTCCGAAAGAATCGACAAAAGTCAACGAGCCTAACTTCAACGTTAGCGACGACTTCGCCGAGAGAAACGATTCAAAGGATTCTCGATCGCCCTTGGTGGAATTCAGTAAAAACAATCCAGAGCTCGACTGGAAGAATTATCTGAAGTTGGCAACACTCAAAGATGAGAAGCCGCGCGACCTGGACGTCGATTTTATGAACGAGAAACTCGAACCGAGCGGCAACAGCGTGAAGTGGCTTGCCGATCTTTACGATCCTCTGAAGTGGCTAAAAGCACCGGGAAAACTTGTAGGTGACTGTAGGAAGGACATGGACTGGTTTCTGGAAAGTTTAAAAGATGGCGAACTCTGGTCCGCTAAAAGTAAGTCAAGCGTCCATTGTATTATTCTGGTGAGTGCGCGTTCACGCAAAGAAAGAGAAAAGCCTCTGGAACGTTTATTGACATTCTTAATTACGTAATAGATCTTCCAATTAGAAGCATCGTTCCAGCATCCTCAATTACTGGAAAATGAACTATGGCAATTATCGAATGTTCGTTGCAATCTAAAATATAACATAATTATCATTACACCATTATAATTGTTTTCTTTTTTTAATTAAACTATCGAATACCCATCTGGCATTTTATCTGATAAAAAGATGAATTTATTATCACCAAGAATTTGATATTGGACAATTTTCTTTTGCTTTATACTATTTAGTTTTAGGCTATTTTATTTTATTATAACTTTTGCTCTATTGCTTAAAGTCAATAATGTTCAATAATTATTATCGACTCTTTATCGAATTTCGTTTATGTGCAACGTCCTTTGATCGTACGACCGGTTTAATAAGTTTTATTTTAATAAGAGAAAATTGTCGTTTCCTTGCCAAACAAGTAGATACATATATACTATCCAGAGTGTAACCCGAGCGGCAACGTCAGATTGCACTTTCTACTCGGCAGTTGACTTTACGTACAGTTTACGTAACTGACAATGAACCTTCCATTATGGCAGTTCGAGTGCGAATCTGTAAACGCCTTGGTCCTTTGTAGCTTCATTTAAACACCTACAAGTAAGAGTAATGCATTTCATTTTATTATTAGACAGTCCTTCTTAACGCGAGGTCAATAGGTCAACCCAGTAGATCTTTCTCAAGTAAGAATATACCTTTTCTTGACCTCGTTAAAGCACTTTTCACAGTCTCCTCTATGAACTCAAACAACTCGCGTCACGTAATTCGAAAATGGAGTCACGTATGTCGAACTGACTAAATAAAGCACGCGACACGTGCAAATATGAAGTTCACATACGTACATTTTTAATACTTCTTTCATTAAAAAAGAAATTAGTTTATTTAATACGAACTATTTCTTCGGTCCAATAAAATTTGAAGACTGAAACATTCATATTAAAATTTATTTATGATATATCGACCCTTGGTTATCGTTGTACTTTGTTTTGTCTATCTTCGTGTTGTGGTCAGTGATTATATTTTTTTTTGCAGTGTCGGATGCAAGCGGACGGTATTCTTCGCAATTTTATTTTGGAAACGATTTCTGGCTGGGATCAAGCACTCTTTGTAAGGAATTGAATGGTACGGAAGGGGACGAGACTTTTGTCACTCTCGAAGACGCGCCACCCTACCGGGTACGCTTTCACGTGGTTAGAATGTACCTGACGTTACCAAGGGACGTGGCGCCCTCCGTGAGTACTGATTTGCTAAAGTCAAAATAAATAAGTAAGCTTGGATTCATGAGAATTTAAAGCCGCCTGAAATTCCCAGCGTCAAGGGTTACCGGCTAAAGTGTACATAAAATGCAGGCAGGGGCTGAAATACAAATTTTCAAAGCTAACCTGAGCTGCCCCGAAATTGCTGGTTAATATTTGACAATGTATCGTGCGCTAGTGAGAGACAAAGCTAGAAATAACATTAAATAAAAATATAGACTCTGGTAAAGGATCGAAAGTGTGGGATATTATTATTGCTCTGCCTATGTACGAATGAATATAAGTCTAGAGAGAGAGGTTAGTCATTAACCGTCGCTCCATTTTTTTTTTTACTTTTAAAGGTCAACCAAGAATTGTTTAAATTCACTTTGAATTTTTTTTTCAGCAGAACAGAACAAACTTTACCCTTGATCCCCATTTTTTTTCCATCATTTTTTTTTTCATTCACTCCATTTTCTACCCATTTCTTGTTTCAATCTATTTTACCGTCAACTTCCCACAACGGGTGCTGGATGTATTGATTATACGTCATAGGATAATTATAATCTCAACAAAGAATCTATAACTCGTAGATGTATATATTTATATATAGAGGCTGTGTTTATCATATATCGTACAGGTTTTTCACGCTAACCTGAATCCTTTGATCTGAATAAAATTAGGGAGTGGATCGGACGTGTGTAGTAGGGAGATTTAAAAAGAAGTGCGCGCACAGGTTAGGATAGGAGTGTATGGAGTAAAAGAAGTAACATGAAGAGAGGTAGTTGGTGGATGAAAAATAAAAATAAATGAGAGAAAGATAAATTATGAATAGTGGAAAAACTCCTGAAAAAAGAAGGGAAAAAAAAAGAAATCTGAAGAAAAGAAAGCATAGTGAAATGTTAAGACCGAGTGGAAAATATTTCCCTCTAAAGAGGAAGCTCACGGCGCGGGATGAATTTTTTGAAAGGATTTATTTCCATCCTCGTCGCCCATCCCACATTTCCAACTTCTCTTTTTTGTCCTTGAAAAACAAAACCCTTCATTTTCAAAATACCTTTGAATCTTTCCGCCAAACTTCCTTATTTACCACGTTTAACCTGTTACCGGAAAGAACCCCTTTGAAACAAACACATTATATGCATACGGTTGAACGTAGATCGTTCTTCGCCATACATTATTCCTACTCAATTTCTTCAGAGGAATTTTCTCTGCTTATTCTTACTTATTTTTACCTTATTCTTTTTTTTGTCCACTTTAAAATGTCCCACCTGATCCTCCCTCGTACGATTGACGCATTTTTATTTACAGACACGACAAATTTTTTTGGGACTCTGCCTACCTGCAACGTGCGACCGTGACGACTTAATGTCGATGCTCAGGGCCAGTGCCGATAGGGTTGAAAAAGTTGGAAATGCCACCCACCATGGATCAGGACCAAAAATTCATATAGTATCCATCAAATCAGTCCCAGCCAATAACTATTCACCATGGACGGACCCAAAAGTCTGTATACTATCGTGAGTAAATGATCAATACTTATATATATATATAATATAATTTAAATCGATCTGATCAAATCGCCAAGTCAACTCCCCCCTCGTTTCGAAAGCCGACCATACTACTGTGTACGACAACTTCCGGATATCCGGGAACAACTTCCGCTTCGATTGAAACTTATGAAACCCGTTTACCTCCGCCCCCCTCCATAGCGCTCGACCGTCAGTTCGACTGTGTCGCCTGGATGCACTTTGAGAAAGTCATCGCTGACCTTTGCCATTAGCAGCGACCACTGAAAAACTGGCGGGATTTTCAAACGTAAATTTGACAAACCTTGTACAGTTATTTAATTCACCCGATAACGTATTGCTAATAACAAGGATTTTTCTAAGTGCACAAAATATTTATATATTTTTATTCAATGGCTTGACGGCTTCATGAGAATCCTATTGTACCGTATACGAAATACCAATATATTTGCAAGTCATACGCCGTACGAGTACGCACGCTTGTAACACTTTCTGCACTTTCTTTCGCCAGAATCGACCAAGCTGCACCTTGCGCAATGAACTACGTTAGGGAGTATTAAGTATATAAGTAATATTTTACTTAGCGTTACGATAAATTGCATGCGGGTAAGCCAACGTCGATTATCTGCTTAACGTCAGCGGATGAAACGTGTAGGGAAAAGTTAGATAGAAACAAAAAAAAATTGCACATCCCACATACGATAAATCAAAATACCATGTAGATAGTTAATAATAAAAAAAAAAAAAAGTTACGACCCGTAAAAAATGGTCAACATTTTTAATTCACTGAACAATAATTCTCTTCCCCATTTTCCTACCCTTTTTATTGTACTCATAAATATCGCGGTCATTCGATTTCACATACGTAACATATATAACGCATACGTCACGAACTTACTCTATGCAGCTTTCACACCGAATTGATTTCTTCTGAAGAAGTGCAATGTGCACTGGTAGGTAGGATAAGCTGTACTTACATTGCATAATTTAACATCGTTATAGTACCAGTAGTAAAATGGTGCGCACACATTATACGTGATGCATTATGGATTTGACTGTTGTGCAACAATACATATATATATGTGGGGTTATATATAGGATTATTCAGGATTATTAAACCACCTGAAGATCGTTCTACCATGGGAATGAATAGAAAACAAATGGAAAAAACTATCTTCAGGTAGTTCAATAATTCTGAATAACCCTGTATATACAGGATTATATACAGCAAATATACCAGCTGAAGTTGGACACGAATGAACGATTCCGTTAATGGCGACAGGGTAACCTCGTTTAACGAATGAACGAACATGAAGCTCATGATGTTAATGATGTTGTGACGTTAAGTTTAATCTTTTTTTTAATGATTCTACACAGCTCTATTTGACGTAATCATCGATTTACAGCCAACTTCAGCTAGTGACGTTTGACGTGAATAACCCTGTATATATATTTTGAGTTTCGTATATAGGAAGTTGAAAATTTGTGTAGAGCGGCTAAAGTAAAGACAAAATGAAATATCAAGTCGTGTCGTGGGGATGAAAAAAAAGAAACGAGGACTTGTAAAAAGTAAAAGAAAAAATAAAGGAGATGAAAGAGGATAGAAACGAGGACAGGAGCGTGTTGGTTTAATCAGTATCTACTAAGCTGCCTTTAACCTAATCCATACTGGGTAAATGGTTCAGGTGCTTGCGCAGTTTTCATTTGCATTACTCACATCCACGCCGGGACTCTAGCAACTTGGTAAACTTTAACGGATTTCACGACGTAGCCGACGATTTTAACCCGCGACAACAAAAATCGTGTCTGTACAACTCGAAGCTTTACGTTTCGTTTCGATGACTCGCTTAGTATTGATATACATTCGATACGTCATTGAAATGAATGAAAAAAAAAGAAAAAAAAACATGCTACGATATTTCAAATGAATCTTCTTTTGAATTTAATATTCACGAAGGCAGCGTATAACCTTATGTTCCTTCGAGCCTATAAATGAATCCGATGGTAGAGGGGTAGTAATGGCGGATAATTTAACGACGAGGAAACGTTTACTCTTCGACTAATTACCTCGGCTAATTGGCTCAGTAGCTAGTCGTTTTGCGAGTAACAAATTGGGGATATTAGTTGGTTGGTCGGATTAATGATAATGGATGAAAAAAAAAAAAAAATATCACGTAATAATTGACCTAGATCTGACTGAAACGTATTTTGGGCGGGAAATACTGAAGCATTCGAATAGCCGCAATTCGATTTTATTAAATCAGCGTGGATTAATATATACATGTATTTATTGTTATATATTAGTAAAAAAAGAGAATTACGTAATTTAATGTAGGTACAGTTCAAGGCGAGTTACAATCTATATCGTTCTGGTTAACGAGTTTCAATTTTTTTTTTTTTATTACGAATCGAGCGTAAGTTATTATACGAGCAATGGACGACCTTATACTTTTGCACTTTAATGCTCATCACGAGGTCGATGACCTTTATAATAACTCTGAACTCCACGGAAAGTTGCGCACGATGTGCATAGACTATTTTGTAAACTAATATGATTTTAATAATTGCCAAGAACTCAATTGCAGATATTTACAATAATTTCATTTCAATTTCAATTTTTGAGGCAAATCTAACGAGGTCATCTGACTGGCTGAACACTTTATTCGTCAACAGCATATAACAGATAGGGAATTGGTAACACACTGTCACTGTCGTCATTCTAATAAAATTGAAAACGTCCATCCACCACTGGCAGCTCGATAAAAGAGTGACCCAATTTGCCTCATGGTTTTACTTGCTGTATGTAGAAATATAGCTGTATTTCTAGGTAGAAATATAGTTATATATATCATATACCTTTACCTAAGAATGTAACCGGCGCACGTTGTCCCTGTATTGCGCAAGATTATAGAAAGCCTTAACTCCACTTGTGAAAGTGCACTATCAACTGCATTCCTGTTCTAGACGTCATTGAATTTCGTTATTTTAAATAGGAAAATTATCGTTTTTACCTAAAACAAATAAATTTCTCAATCTCGTATACGTTTCCCGTATCTTTTTATATCGAAATTCACTCTTTACCCATATCCACGCTTTCTTTTCGTTCCACATGAAATTTCGAGCTTTTCCTTATATCCCAACCACACTCGAATCCTCTGAGATTTTCCAAGATGCCTATACGATCTTGTACTATTATCATTCTTATGGAACATCTGTTCGTTGAGTCAGAAGCGTGCCGGAGCGCTTTCACAGGAGAAAGACGTTCTGCCGGATATCGCTGGATATTGAAAAAAGAAAAGGTCGAAGTCAGAGAGAAAAAAAAAATGAAAAAAAAGAAGAAGACTGAAACTAAAATAAACCATCAAGCTCTCAGAATTAAAATACATGAACTTCTTCTTTTAACTTCTTTTTTTTCCTCGACTTTTACTTTTTGTTTATATTTAAACCAGTTAAAAAGGCCGCCACTGCTTACAGGAATAATAAATGCTCAGGAGTATAATATGCATGGCTACCAACGGAACAACCCTCGATTAAAAGCTCAGCAACTCCTTGTTAACCCGAGCGTTACGCGTTGGAAATTTTTTTTTGTTAATGTAGCAAATTTCATATACGTTAAACGTAAACACGCATATATGAACTTACGTCGTGTTGCATCATTGCATCGACGTACATTGATCAGTAATCATTAACCATTGCTTTTAACGTGGATCATAATAATAATATATCGAAAACAAACATTACCCATTGTTTTTGCATTGAGCCGCCTGTAAGCGTATCAAATACTTATTGAGTCGCGTTCGAATATCAAATTTCAATAGATTTTTTGTGTGTATAGGCAGCCATTAGTTACATGTATAATATATGACGGAAATAACTTCATTCAGAAAGCATCGAGTAGTCATCTACAAATAATGACCGTACGTATTATGGCCAATCGTGAAATTTAAACACAGAGTATATAGCTCTTCTGGCTGGGAATACTCGATTTTCTATAGGCTGAATTTCTATAGGCTTATACTGTGCACGGGTTAGTCTACAATTATTTGGCTTCTGTTATGCATTAATCCAGTCGAGTTTCGTGGCCTTAAAGCTTCGCCAGGAAGACCGGTAATCAATGCCTGCCCGTATATATATATATATGTGCCTCCTGTGGGATTTTCCAAGATGGCTGATACCGTCTTATAACATTCTCATTGTATATTCTTGCAGCAGGCATATAAGGAAACGTTGCTAACTGGGCCACCTACTGAAGCTTTAACGCCATGAAACTCCGCTCATGCTATCTACACTGCTATTATGATACCCCGTAAAATTATGGCCGCCAGCACGAGTAATATCCTACCACGTACGTGTTCCTTGCTAGGCAAATATTCCCTCTCGGGAGCTCATTAAAGATCCGCGAATATTACGGGTGCGGTGTACGTTGCTCGTGGTGGTCGTTGCTGGTAAATATAATCTCATAAGAAAAATATGAGTGGTGTAAATTCGCAGTCAAAGAATTTAACTAGTTGCAATTTATTAGTGATATTAAGTAATATTAGTATACCTAGCTAGTCGGCCCAAGCACGTCATCTGTACATGGTTTCACTACATGAATCAAATGAGCGGGTTAAATTCAGACTTTTGGACTAAATAACCTGGTATATATTTTATTCAATTATTATCTGTTTACTTTTGTCGATATAAATTGTATTTATTGAATATTCAGTGTAGAAAGATTAAGGAGCTTTCGACAATGCTTACTAGTAGGAAAAAGTTAAATGCAAAAGTTCTAGAGCAGGAAACAATAATGCAGTTAACCCTTTAAGTGCTCAATACTCGCGGCCCATGCGATCCGTACGGACGGCGCGCGGCTGGCGCTGACGATCGCCGGGTCCACATTTGCGTCCACAGTCCATATCGATAGCTTTCGCTGGGCGCATATATGCGCCCATAGCACTCAAAGGGTTAAAAAAAATACGTAAGGAGAGCATTCATAATCAGGAAGATATTTGTGTCTGAAATTTTGGTATTTTCTGACCGATTCCTGATAATGACGGAACGCCTTAGCTTCATGCAGCAGCTTCATGTCGTACGCGCGATTCGCAATTGTTTTGAGGTACGCGTTCAGTCAGACACAAACGCTTACAAGGTGTCTAAAAGGTTTGCATAGGCTACGGCGTGGAATTCCTAGAGTACAAAAGCTATTCCCAGGAACATGTGGACACCGTAGGTTATGGCCAGGAACTCCTGGAGTACAACAGCTATGACCAGGAACACGTAGACTCCCTGCTTATAGTATAAATGGCATTGCAAAACGTTTTAGGCACCTTCTAGACGTTTGTGTCTAACTGAACGCGTACCTCCAAACAATTGCGAATCGCGCGTACGACATGAAGCTGCTGCACGAAGCTAAGGCGTTCCGTCATTATCGGGAATCAGTCAAAAAATACCTAAATTTCAGACACAAATATCTCCCTGATTATAAATGCTCTCCCTACGTATTTTTTTTAACTTCATTATTTTTTCCTGCTCTACAACTTTTGCATTTAACTTTTTCCGATAGCACTCGAAATGGCGAAAATATTTTTTTTATTTTCCGAACGGAAGTTAAAAGAAAAATAATATTATGCCCATTCGATGCGCAATCGAAAAATAATCAATGGTTTTACAACAGATTTTCGAAATTGTGCACCGTTTCGTCGCAAATCGCAAACGTGCATCTTAGCTGATACACCATTTAAAACATTCGTTCCTCCTTAAGAGTCTCTCAATTGACTAATATGCATCGACGAAACTTATTGATCTAATTGACAATGTCAAAGTATACTGTGCGAGTGTTACGTGACCAAGGTACAAAGTTCCTTTAGCGGTTAATTTAAAAGGGCTGTCACATTCCACGAAGAATTTAAAACTTAAATATTAAGTTCTAATGGTTTATTCTTTAGTAAGTTTTTATAAGGGGGATAAAAGTATTTTCCCGCCACGTAATTACGGTTTAATGACTAACCGGTGTGGTCTTAAGGGATGATAATTATTTGGCTGACAGATGTGTTCCCGCCGTCGATTATACCTTAAATAGAGACAATTGGTTCGTTATATTTATGAAGGCAGTGAAAGGGGCTACATATTTTGCCAAGACTACTTTGTCCCGTCAGCCATTTAATCCACGGGTACTGTTACGAACGATCCTTTGAACTTTATGACTTTTCTCGCTTTTGTTATTATAAAAAATGGCGCAGCGACACCATTTTGAAATGACAAATATAATTATGACAATTAAAAGTAAGTATCTAGCTAGCTAACCTAGTTACGCCGTGCAAATGAAAACGGCGTGGCTATAGACACCGTCAGTTGGAACAATGACGTACTTAATAAGTAGCTACCCTTCTTTTTACGCTTTCTTAACGACGAGCATCCCTTAGCTAAATCCTTGGCGCGGATCGGTGCTCTTTACCGGCATGGAAACATCCTGCACCGTATTAAAATACAATGCAGAGATAAACCAAGGAATTTACATGAAAGAAATGAATTTGCATAATTAAAAAAAGAATCTGCGAAGACTTTTTTAACAGGATAAAACGTATGAGAAAATGCTGATTAATGAAAAATTATATGAATAACGATAATTATCCCTAATCATTTGTCAATGACAAAGACACTGTCTCGTTAATTATCAGATTTAATTAATCACATAATAATTAATAGAAATCCCTCTGATAATACTGTAATAGCTCGTATACAACATTCCTGTATACACGCATTCTGAATTCCTATAGCAATTCCATAGAGAATGCTCCTACCCTTAGTGCATAGCTTAGTCCAAGAGTCAATTAAATGCAATAATTGCCGTGATATCGATTAATTGTCCTATTCTCAAAGACACGGTTCCCATGTATCGTTATCGATAAGGGCTACACTTTGGTATCACGATAACAGAGTATCGGCAGATATAAATATATATATATATATATACGAGGGCTGTTCAATAAGTCCGTGACTTCTCTAAAGATGGTGCTGTTATTGTAAATACGTTAATATTCTAAGAAAATACCATCCAATACCAGTGCGTATACAATGTTGC
>JARPRG010000011.1:0-63834 GCA_031001745.1 Hartigia nigra
TATTTAATATTTCGATTTGTCCTTTTTCCAATACATTCTTAATATATTATACTTTCGAAATATGAAAAAAAAAAAAATCGATTTTTTGAAAATTCTAAATAGTATGCTCCCCTTAATTTCATGAAAAATTCTACCCTATGTACAGCAACGAAATAGACTTATGAAAAAATGCTACTATAATTAATTACTTGCCGAAAGAAATATCCACAGAACTTGAGATTACAGGTGGGTTAGAATTCAAAGAAGAAGAATGATACTTGTTATATGAATTCTTGAACGAGAAGATAAAGTTTCCTGGGGCTGACGATAGGTGTGTATCCATAGTTATGAATGCAAGAAAAACGAAAAGAAATCAAGAATGTCCGTTGAAAAATTTATGAGAAAGGCATATAAACTGTACGGTAAAAGTGAATTTATAAGAATGATATAAAACTTAATGAAATTTCCGTAAGTGTGTATGACTTTAAATTTGAAGATTCGTAAGTTCTTTTTACTTAACCTATAATTCATTTTTAGAGCAGATTTGAATGTAATTATATGAGAACAGCAGAATCTTGAGGAAATAAAGAGACAAGTGAAAAATGGAGGAGATCGAAGAAGTTTATGAGATAAATGATACATCTGAGAAGCATGGCTTAAATCTAGAAGATTGTGACGAAGAAGGCACTGCGGAATATCTGGATTTAGATTTGGATGTGATTAATGCTTCTGACGCTGGAGTGTGTTATACAAATGAATCTATCATTCCTGTAGAGAGGTACAATACTGAACTTGGGGAACCCAAATTGCAAGTTAAGTCTTCCTCGTTATTATCAAATTTTAATGGTAAAAAGGGGTCAAAATCACGGGCAAAGTATAGGCCGATCAGACCAAAGCCTTATCAATCGAATATAGTCATTAATAGTCATACAAATTTCATACCGCCTATAGTAACAATCTCTCCTACAAAATCAATCGCAAACTTTGGAACTGGAAACACTACAAGCTCAAAGAGAAAGAATCGTAAGGTCATTATCGATAGTGCTAATATCAAGGTAGAAAATTGTGAACAATCGGTTAATGCTAACAGAAGCCTTGAAAGGAATAGATTAAAAACTCATGATGCGGCACAGAGCATAATGGACAACAGTGTAGAGAATTCTCAGGTTGATCATGGCAAGGACAGTATGGAATTATTTTTTGATAGTATGGCACAAACGGTTCTAAGTTTGCCCATGCATGTTCAAGCTAAAATTAAAATGGATATCTGTAGATTAGTTACAATGGCTGAGATCGAACACTCAACACCCACAAGAACACTTAAGCGACATTGAAAATCTTCAATTTTCTTACACGAGTAACATCATTTCGTAAATCTATGCGTGTATAAGTCATGAATGTTTTGTACATGGAGAAACAATTAAATACTGTTCCATACTCCAGTTAAACTTCAAGAGAATTTATTTATAGATACGAAAGAAATGATAAATACGTGACAAAAGTAGAGCTGCCAGATAAGTACAACCCAAACCCAACGTATCCACGGAGAACGTGAATAATATGTCGAATATACGTGCAAATATTTTTTTATTTCCTTTCTCTTTATCCTCCTAGAAGAATACGATCCTCATCCACATAGCAATACCGGAATTAAACAAATTAAATATCATGGATCTTCGCACTCGAGTAAGATTAATTGTAAAATTAAATTAATCATCGAGCGTTCCTTATTTTTAACTTTTCCCCTTTTTTTTCTTTTTTTTTCTTCCTTATCACTATTCCTCACACAGATACCTAGTAATCTGATGAGATATTTGACAAAAAAAAAAAAACATTTGAAACGCTTTTATAGCTGGAAGCAAGAAAAGTATTACAAAGTTTCTTTCGATCTTCCATTTCAACGTAATGTATTTAAATGTTTCGTGCAGTATAGTCTGTAAATGCAACGTAAAACGTATACGTATTCGCCTGTCTACAATGTCCCAATAAGTCTGTCCTACGCGATATACAACACAGAAGCACTCTATTATCCATATTACGTTAATTTCA
Organism: Hartigia nigra; assembly: GCA_031001745.1. Classification (NCBI taxonomy): domain Eukaryota; kingdom Metazoa; phylum Arthropoda; class Insecta; order Hymenoptera; family Cephidae; genus Hartigia; species Hartigia nigra. Next base: position 2,029 of record JARPRG010000011.1, read on the forward strand.
TATAATTTTAATATTTTTTACCTATTACAGTTAAGTAGGTGTTAATAAGATCGTTAAAAGTTAGTACAGTATCTTTGGAGTTTCATTCGTTGACAACAGAAAGACAATATAGAATGGCGTGTGACGATTATTAATCTCAGGAAAGATGGATAAACGAGAGAGAGAGAGAGAGAAAACAACGGTTTAGAAGAACGTGTAAAAGTAATTCATTGAAACGAAAAAAGAGAAACGGACAAGTCTTAAAGATTTTTTATCTTTTTGGGAGTCCGATAAAAAGATCTAACGAATCACAAAAGCGTTGGGGCACAAAATATCGCCAGAATATAGTCTTTAAAGTGTGTTAATTTAAATCGACGACAAAAGTATTATAAACTAGTCGACGATTTTTATCGCATTTTGTAAAACAAATAATACGTGTTAATATGCGTGTATCTATTTTCACATGGCTGTCATCGTATGTTCCTTTTTTTCTTTTTTAATAAGCAGCAGAGCAATACGGTACACCGTAGCTAGGAATGAATAGATAAAATATTATGGAATACACTCCATTATCCTGGACTGCGCCAAAAGGTAAAATTCGATAGCGATCGAAATTACCTAAGCAAAATCATCCAGAAGCTTTTTTTTACTTTTTTTTTTTCGTTACTGACAATGACAATGGCGATGACACCTGTACCAAGAGACATGTAAGCGAATAGGGCGCTAAACGCGACGACTTTGCTCCACATTTCCTTTACGTGTAATCTCTTAAAGGATTCTGACTTTGCAGCGGATGAAGATATTTAGTGAAGAGAATGATGAACCTTCTTAAAGTTCCTGAGAAGTAACGTGGACACAAAGGCATCGCTCATCGTTCCTGTAAACTGCTACCGTTTATTCCTCCTTTTCTGCTTTCTCCACGTCCTGCTTCTCCTCGCCCTCCTGTTTATCTTCACCTTCTCCAGGTTTGTCACCCTCGAATTTTGGTCCTGGTGCTTCCTCTCCTTCGAGGACAATTTCCTCTGGATCGGGTGCACGTGGTAAGAAATCTTCGTCCGGGTACATTGCTGCAAAGATCTCCTTTGCCTGGAGAAAATGAAAAATGTGTTCATACTTGTATATAAATGTGATAGAAGATTAAATGAAGAACGAGTTTTACCTGGTTCACAGCAAAATCAAAGTCGAGGTCCAAATCAGGACCGGAACAGAGATGAATATTGCTGGGTGCGGAATTACTGAGCTTGATGTCACTTGCTGGTAGATTCAGATAGAGAGACCAGAGTACTTGAGGCTTGGGGTTCTTGATCAGATCTCTAGTTTCCGCATCACCTTCCTGGATATGTCTCTTGTCCGGAGACACAGTCTGGGTATGAGAATCGGTCGAGTCGCGAGGACCCTTAGGCTCGAGAACTTCGGCCCTCAGGAATTTTTTCACAATGTACGCCAGGTCGTCCGTGGCAGTGTTGGTTCTTTTACACGTCATATGAACCATAACTGGAGCAAAGAAAAAAGAAATAAATCAGAATATTTATTGAACCCAGTAAAAGATTGATGTCAAGATACATACATAAACCTTGAGGACAAGCATTCGTAGATGGACCCAATTCGATCACAGTTACAGGCTCCTGACCACTCTCCTCAGGAGGATAATACAAAAGAGTCAAGTTCTCTTTCTCGCCTTGCATTATAGATCTATCCGTGATAAAGATACCACGAGAAATTTGCTGCTCTCCAACAGAGGCTACAATTTCCGGTGGCAGGTGTCCCTGTCCGACTACCAAATGCTCCAGGGCCAATCTCTGCTTTCCTGTTATGATTGCTCGACACTTGTCCTCGCCAACGACGACCCCATCGAGTTGTCTCTTGAGACAGTATACACCGCCAAATACAGCGCAAAGGCTGCACCAAGAAAATTCAGTTTAATAACTTCATGATCATGCGAAAAGTAGAAACATAAAAATGCTTACCGGAAGTGCAAACATTTTATAGAAACATGGAGATGCTTACCGGCAAAAACACTGAGGCAACTCGCCGCTACCATACATAGGCCATAAAAATGGAGTATTTCCATAACGACCAAGACTGTTCAGGAAGTGTTTTGTGCGATTAACGCCATCCCTGCAGGAGGTTTTGTCGGTGGCCATTGCGATGGCCTGCATCACGTAGTGCTTCACGATAGGTGTTAGATTTTTGGTATTTAAATACTCCAGGAATGTTTTGTCACGGAATCCTATGAAAAAAAATAGAAGATATTTGGAGACTGAGGGCAAAAAGAACGTTTTATGAAATAAAGAATTTGTAAAATGAATATTTACCATCAAACTCAGGACTGTCTGCTCCTTGTTCCATGCAGGAAGTCAATAACTGCATCAACATTCTCTTCTCTATGACGCTGACTGTCTTGTTAGCAAAGACATCGGCGCGAGAACAGGGCACCTGGGTAAGCTTACCGTCCATGAATGTCGCAACTCTGGAAACCGCACGAAATTCTGCATAGCGTGCGATGTTACTTGAAATCAGAAGTTCCACAAGTTCTCCTCGTGCAAATAGCAGCTAGAATAAGATGTTATTATAAAATCAGCAGTGTTAATTGCTGAGCAACGACAAATAGAGATATCAGATAATGTACTTTTGGTGCCAGATCAATATTGAATCTTCTATATTCTTTCTTGATGCGCTCTATGCTCCATTGCTTTACTGGTTCCTTTTTTTCAGCCTTGTCCTCATCTGACTTCTCGGATCCCTCTGCAGATGCTCCATCTCCAGAACCATCTGTTTGAGTGTCCTTGGATGAGAGTACTGGTAAGTCAGCATCACTATAAAACAATAATGAAATCAGCACAAATAATATTTAGCCTGTTTATCTTAAAAGGGAAATATCTTACTTAGAGATGAACCAGGTTTCTTCAATGTTCTCCACAGCAGAATACTGATTGCTTGCTTTAAGGAAGCTCTCACCAGCTTCCACCTTGATATTGGTATCCCTCCCATCGCTCTTAGCTGCCTTAAGATCTTCTATCCACTTTTGCAGGCCATCGAAGTTGAAGGTAGCCCACAGGCCACCATAATATTCGTTGCTAGAATAAAAATACAGTAATAAAATCATAAAAAGAAATTATACAAAAAGGGCAAAAAGATAATAGCAAGGGCGATCAAGGTACCTATCCAAATGTAGAACCTTCTTGCCAATTCTACTAGCAGCTGCAGCCACTATGGACTCGGTCATACCTGCATAAAATAATCATTTTTTCATTATAATGGGAATCAGCTACAACATACTGAAACTTATTCCCAAGGATTTGTGGTTTCAGATAAAAAATCAATACCTGTGCCCACAACGACCACGTCGTATTCGGTCGGCAGATCGTCCTCCATGGCTACCGGTTTGCTTGAAACGAAGAAGAGGATTCCTAAGAGATTAGAAGAAAATCAAATGTCTTAACCACCAATCGCCACTGATAACCAGTCAATTCATTATTGGCAATTGCCCTGCTAATATTTCACACGACGGCCCCTCCCCGCCACTCTTGATCCTTTACGGGCTTTCACCCTTTTTTACTTCAAGTTTGACAGCTAGTCTGATACCCTGCGCCCAGGACGCTTTCCGTTCTTCGATTGGCAACCAGAATTAAACAGTCCACCAATCTCAGCTATTTTGTCCCTCGACTTTTCTCCACATGGAGCGTTCACAATTGAGCGTCAAAATCAAAATATATACTTATCTTTTGTCTAGATGGCGATAGGTAGGAAAACGAACGATGTAGTCAGGAAATTTAAAGTACCAAATGATATCCCTTCTTCTTATCACTGATATCATTTTGTAATAATTCATCTAAATTCTAAAATTCTTGCTGGTGAAACAATGAACGATGCCAGACATTTTTATGATCTTTTATGGTAATTGAATATTAAATTGGGAACAGTTACATGAATATTATTACAGTTATAATAGTATTAAACATTTTAGAGAGCATTATATCATGTGATTCTAATTGAATGCAATTATTGCCGTCTTATTTGAGTTTACTGGTGAATAATTAGGAGACATTATTCCTTCTTTTTGCTGTATTTCTTTATAGATGATAGTAGTCTTTTATATACCAATTTTGGAGCATCTATTCCCCATAGAAAATCTAGATGATTGAATTTTGGAAAGTCCACTTTGTATTTACCTAATTTCTTAGGTAATAGATTGTACAGTGCATCTACGTCCTATGCAGAAATGAAAAAATGTTACTTGATATAACATGTATCATTATTAATAATAATATTATTTATAATTACCACAGGACTGGCAAGCCAGTCGTTATCTGCATAATACAGAGCAACGGGTACATCGATGTTACTCAAAATGTATTCTGGAGGAGTTGTACTATTGTACATTTCTATATTCTTTCTTGTACCATAATCGTACTGGCGAAATTTGCCAGATCCTATTTCCTGAGCGTAATGAACTAATGACTTGGTCGATGTTCCTGCCGGTGTGTGACTCAGGATGACAGGCATAAGAGTCTGTATAAAGAAAATATTATAAAACACTTTCTATAAGAGTGAATTCATAATACTCACATTGTTGAACTGTGCTTGGTCAAAGCCACAGAAAACGAATATGGAATTAGCACAGATCTTTTCCTCAGAAGTATTTATGTCACAACCATACTTTGCTAACAATTTCAAAATCATATTTTGAGGCAGGAACTCGTCAGCACCAAAGAAGTGAACTATAATCTATAATATTTTGTTAGTACTTATGGCTGATAGACAATTCATTTTACATTACCTCGATATCATGTGCAAAAGGAGCCACAATCCTTATTGGACTTTTTACATGATTCATAAAGGCAACTGGAGCTAAACTAAACATGGCAGATACTTTTTTTGCAACCTTAGGATGCTCCGATGCCATTACATAGAATATAGTAGTGCCCATAGAGTGACCTATATAAATCAAGTCATCCGTCTGATTCTTGAGCTCCAGAATATAAGAAATTACTGCAGGTAGGTCGTATATTCCCATTTCATGCCAGCTGAAGTCCCAAAACTTAGAATCTGATGTCGATAAACTTCTATGAGATTTTGAATAGGTATTGCCCCTTGCATTTGGTAACCAAACGTCATATCCTTGGTCCGCCAGCAAGTACGCTAATAAATATACCCAAGAGATGATATTGTTATATATTATAAAATAAATAAACCATAGAAAATCCATACCCAATCCTTTGTCCTTTCCAGAGACAATCCAATCAGCTGAACTGCCAAGAAGTCCATGTTGTAATAACACAGGAGATGATCCTGGTTTGCCTGGGATTCGATGTACAGTCAAAAGATATCCATCATCCGTTTCTACAGTATGAGCCTCGGCATGATAACCAGCTCTTCTTATTATATTAGGCTGGAATGACAATAAAGTAATCATACAAAATATCCAAGGACAACTACTTAAATCCTTACTGTCGTCAAATCAACATCAGGATTATATTCTGAATGCTTAAAATGAAGAGCAGTGACAACGGATCCCAAAAATCCACTACAGGCAGATGAACTGTAGAAAACCAGCACCAATAAGGTTGAGAACGAATAAAATCCTCTTCTTGTCATTGCCAAAATTGTACAAAATTGCATAGTAATCTGAATTACATAAGAATTATTGTACAACCCCAGAATGTATTAACTATGTAATACTTGTTAAGTGTATTTTTCTCTACTACGCTCGAAACTATTCGAAACAATTCAAAGCGATTGCAAAACGTCCGCTCGAAGTCCAGTGAATAATACTAATAGTTTGTCATACGTTATCACATTTTTTAATGTATACTCTTCATTTCCCGTTTTGCTGAGTAAAGTTTCCTGAGTACAAATATAGATAAACAACAAGAGATCAGATTTGAATCGGTTCACGTTGCACAAATGACAGTTTACCAGCGACACGTGCAGGAACTAAATAACCTTTGGTAGCCGGTGTACATCAGCGAATTCTACTGTATTAATTTTATAGATAAGTAATATTTTAATCAAAGAATTGACTAACGATTAATCATGAATGAAGTGACTTTTCCACCATCACCGAATTGGTATCTCAGTAATATTTTGGCCTGTTCCAATAATGGCACAGTTGCTTGGGGAGCTAGAAACGCTATTGTTATAGCAAAAGCTAATGAGAATGGAAAGATTTTTAAGTATAATATTATTCCAAATGCTCATCTGGACAGAGTCACATCTCTAGCATTTTCCCCAAAATTTGGAGAACATGACAACAATTTCATAGTATCTGGTGGTGACGAGCATGTTGCAAGGATATGGAATTTGGATACATGTAACGTTCATATGGCTTATAGTTATCCAGATGTGGGTACATTGTTTTATTAACAAGAGCAATAATCAGTACGCTTTATTGTACCATAATTATTTTCTTTACAGGATAAACAGAAAATTATTGGAGTACAGTGGTCAGTATCTGATCCAACGATGATATGCTGTATAACCATAGAAGGTTCTTTGATACTCTGGTATATTACTCATGGAGGCTCAAGGAAAATTTCCTTAGGAAAATTGACTGCAACTTGTCTTTCTTGCTGCCCACATAATTCTAATATCGTAGCTGTGGGCACTAAGATTGGTTTAGTATATATCATAGATATACGTGGCTCAGGCACTATAATGTATAAGCTTAGAGGGCACGATGTAGATATATCAAGCTTATCCTGGTGTCCCACAAATGTAAATATATTTAACACAGAAGCAAAGGATTTACTTCTGGCCTCTGGTGCAAAGGATCGGTAAGCATTTGAAACTCACAAATTAATGACCAATGCTACATTATCTTTTAATTTAGATCCATATTTATTTGGAAAGCTGGAAGCGATGGGCGATACGAAACAGAAATCATCCTTCCTAGTGGGCCGATGGATTCGCAACGTCACAGAAGTAAACTGGGTACAGCATCCGGTGGTTGGACCACTGTATGTTGGGTCGAACCCAATCGCCTCCTGAGCAGTTCTACCTGGGGAGAACTCATCTCCTGGAAATTATCTGCAGTAGCAAAAAGGAAACCAACTTGTGAATTAATTCACGCCTGTCATGCAAGAGGACTTTTTTGCATCGCCCATGTTCCAAGTGTTAAAACTAGCGAAGAAGAATCTTGGAGATCAGAAAACAAGTAAGTAAATTTATTTTACAAATAATTGGAAATTATCCATAAACCCAATGTTTTTCGTTTTCAGTGTCACTGTGTGGACTGTCGCTCAGGATCGACAGGTTGTATGCTGCAAAATCACTGGATGTAAATCCGAAGTGGTGTACAGTGTACCTACTCAAGGTGCCTATGTATACTGCATGGCTGCTTGCCCTTTGGATACTTCCAGGATTGCATTTGGTGCCGGAGATGCCATGCTACGTTTATGGAACTTGAGTGAACCCCATGAAAACTTCTTTGACGTTACTCAACTCTGGCAAAAGATCAAGGGAAAAGTTCGTTGCATATCCTGGCATCCACAGAAAGAGAATTGGTTGGCATTTGGCACTGGCGAAGGTCGCGTTGGAGTGTTCGATACAAATTCTTCCAAGCCTCCAATACTCTACAGACAGTATCATAGGCACACTGTCTACACTCTTGGCTGGGGCCCTGCACCAAAGAGTGAACATTTTGTCCTCTACTCCTGTGGAGACAGAGAATTGGTTTACTATGATCCAGAAACGCCTAACAAGGGTCCAGTATCTGTCAGGAAGATGGATTGCACTGAATTCTCATGGAAGCCAAACTATTCTTGCTTGGCTGTTGGATTCGAGGATGGATCCCTGACGTTCCTTAACCGTGATCTTGTAGAATACGGAAGATCAACCAACTTCTTGAAGAAGGCTATCCAGTGTTTGGCATGGCATCCGGAGAGTACAGCCACAGACTTGAACCTCTCACCTTTGCAGCATTACCTGGCAGTCGCAGTAAACTCACCGACTATTACTATTTTCGATGTCCAGGATCTTGCTGTGGAATCATCCACGAGTAATACCACAGAAATAATACCAAAACCTGTAGCAATTTTAAACAGTCATACTGCTAAAGTAGTGAGTCTTGCTTGGAGTCCACATATCAGTGGGTATCTTGTATCTGGCAGCTATGACAATACAGCTCAAGTATGGAAAGTAGAGAGTCAGGAATTGCTAGGAACTTACACAGGGCATACAAATTATGTACATTGCTGTATGTGGAGTCCACTTGATCCTGATTTGATAATAACAGGCTCTGCTGACTTTACACTACGTATTTGGAGACTCTCTGAACAGCCGGTGATCCAGGCCGTCGAGAAGATTATGCAAAAGAAAGTGCGTACAAAGAAGTCAAAGCATAAGACTGATACGCCACAAAAAGAGCACTGTGACGACGTTATGAATACCAGTGTTTCGAGTGACACCCTGGATAACAATACAGTAGATGATATGCAGATGATTAAAAATATAAAAGATCAGCCAATCCCGACAGAGGTAAAGTCTAGCACTACGACGGAAACAAAAAAGAAAAAGTCAAAACCTTATACGTACTTCACAAGCAGCACGAAATTATTGAAAAGTAAAAGTAATCTGAGTTCTATAAAGGACCTTGCAAAGTATGTGCATGAAAATAAGAAGGATGACAAATCTACCATAGAAGTCTCTTCAGAGGAAACTAATAAAGTTCCATCATTCTTCTGTGGGGATGAGGATCTCATCAGGATACTGGAGAAGGAAAAATCAGTACATGCTTCACAGGGACAACATAATATGGTCACGGAAATGGATATCTGGACCAATAATCTTAAGCACAATTTACAGGAGGCTGTAAAGGAAAAACGTTTGAATGATTATCTAGTGTCTCTAGCACCAAGTCTGTCTATGAAAACTTGGCAGGATATGTGCGAAGCTTATGCATCACAACTCATCTTCGAGAACAATCCTAACAAGGCTGTATCGTATCTCTTGTGTATTCATAAGATCCATCGTGCTATCGAAGTATTCAAGGATTTCAGGATGTTCAAGGAGGCATATGCTCTTGCCAGATGTAAATTAGATCATGAAGATCCTCTTCTGAGAACATTACTCGAGGAATGGGCTGAGAATACCGTGAAGGAGGGCTACTTCGAGGAATCTGCACGATGTTACATTAAGCTTGGTGATTTCTCCAAAGCTGCCAAGTATCTTGGACGACGTAAGGATCTGGCTAGTTTACAAGTAGCTGCTGAGCTTGCGCTCTTATCGGGTGATCAGATACTTAGTGATTCCTTGGCAGAAGAATCTGTCATAGAAGCGCTTTTAAATTCGGACTGCGCAACTGCTCGTAGGATACTTGAACAATTTCCGGAAATTAAGTATCGAGAGATTCAAGTAGATGCCTTTGAGGAAGTAGCGAAGATTCTTCGGATTGGAAGTGAATTGAATAAGGTTGAAGACTGGCTTAATGGCAGGGTTGAATATGATCTCTTATTTCATTTAAGTGGCAGGTATTCTAATTCTTGTGATTATTATGAGAAATTAGCTAGGATTATTTCCAAAACTGTTCCTGAAAACGAAGCAGAACTGCGCGTTAATATCAGTCATGAAATTGCCTTGGCTGTTGCTTCAAATTCCATGAAAAAGAAACTCGCTCATCTAGTAACTGCTTTGAGTATAATTTCTCAATTCGAGATAACACATCCTCCAAAGAATTTTGAGAATTGTGATAGTCTTCTTATGAAAATACTTTCAAATTTGGAATCAAAAAGTCCTACGAGTGCGGATAGTATATTTACTGTGGGTGAAGACACAGTAACAAAGAGCTTAAGAGCTTACTTGTGTCTTGGACTGTTAAACTGGTTGGTTAATATGTACAATAAGACTCCTATGGATGAGATCAATGGATCATTGATTACTTTGATTGAAAATCTTCTTGCGGATGTACTGGACCAAAGAACAGTAAAGTTTTGGACTATGGCCAATGAAATCAATAAACTGGAGGCTTCGCTAACTTCCAATATGGGTAAATAATTCGTTTGTATTTTTTTTTAATTCAGAATTTGACTTATTAATATATTATTGATTTTGTAGGAAAGTCATTGACTAATGGCACTGAGGATTCAGAAAAAAGCACAACGATTCTTATGGAAAGACTCGAGAGTATCAGGGCGGAACGCAGAAGCTTCCACGAGGAAAGAATTGCTGCACCAAGTCCTATATTAGCATATAGCAAAGCAATGGAATTGGCAAGTAAATTACAGGATACTGATACTAAAGAGAGATTTGATGGAATCTTGTCCGATACCTGGAAAAAGGCTGTTTCTTAGATTCCATCTATTGTATACTTTTTGTTTAACAAATAAGAAAATACTCAAAATATAAGTTTTAATTTTCTTTATTCTGTATTACAAAAATACTCTTTTGCTTTCTTAGGATTTAATAGAATCCAAAAGGAATGGCTCGTTAGCTGATTTTTCTAATTATTTCATAGAAATCTTTATTATTTAATGTTTACTCTCCAAAAATGCAGTTGTCTGTCGTTACCAACACAAACGTACGGTAATCTGTGGTGCCAGGTCAGGCCGCCAAAAAGTCGCACATTCCCTGATAGTATTATTCGTTTTGATTTCAAATCAATAATCTTTAACCGATTATCTGGTCGCCCAATACTGGCTACGATATTCTCATTAGCAGGAGAAAACTTAGTTTTAAGACCACCTTCTACGTGAAGCGTAGAATTTTCGATGGGCCGGCTGTAAATATAAGAAAATTTTGTAATTCATAGATTGAGATCAGATAAATAATTATTACATACCTAGGTCTGGATACGTCCCAAAGTAACAATTCTCCAGCTGCTGTGCATACGACTTTTAAAGGATTAAGACCCCAGTCTGCAGAGACTAAAGGTACAAGTCCTGCGTCAAGGGACATTATGGCTTGCTGGCTTCTAACATTGTACATATGAATTAGACCATTCTTCTCAGCTACCAATAATTTTCCAGACTCTTCCCTGTGCCAACATACTGTAACTCCTGGGGATGTTAGGTAAAACGATGTGATGCACTTTTGGTCCTCTTTTACAGCCCACAATTTACAGGTATGATCATCGGATGCCGATGCCAGTAGTTCACCCTCAGGTTCATAAGATATAGAGTTAACATAGTCTATGTGTCCTTCTAAAATCTAATAATACCAATATGAAATAATTGTTTTATTCTACCAGAATTTCCCAATTGTTTTAATAACCTCGTATATGTTGACATCGCTCAAGTTACTGTTGTACAATCTGATCTTGAAGTCTGCTCCTGCGACACAAAGTGCTACAATTTTGGGTACAACGCTAAGGGATGTTTCTGGACTCCAAGCAATAGCATGCACTCTAGTTTCATGGTGAAATGTCCTAACAGGATTGTACGTGATATCTTCTCCATCGTCTTCATCCTGCACCATTGAAAACAAGTGTTATACATCCAGAACTCAATCCTTATAAAATATAACATCATACCCTGTAAGATCACCTGAAACTGGACAGTTCCCACGACGATTTCCTCGCCCAAGGCAATGCATATTAACTGCTGAGACCATTCATAAGGTGACAGCTCAACACAAAATATCTGCTCCGAAAAGTCCAATTTGAACGTAGGAGGACTGCTTAGTGCTTCTTCCATTTTTTTCACTAAACAAAACCCTGTGAAAATCTTAACTCTCTTCTTACAAATGTCACAATCTCCTAGTTACTAAATTCCAGCTATAAAACTCTAAAGAATACTGTGTACTCCAACAGCGAATTAAGAGCAGATATCAGATCTTCGGTTAGCAAGTTCGCCGGCTAACGGCGGGAAGGTAAGAAACCCTACCTGACCTTAGCCTCTTAGCAAATGCTGTAGAAAATGTGCATGCACGCTCGCTCCAGGTTATGCTGGATCAAAGCCAGTTAAAGAATATCGGCTGTAGACTGTAGATGGTATCCGGATGCTAAGGTGGCAGCACATAACTTTGCGCGTTTATCTTCTATATGCGGTCGGCCAACGTGCCGCATTTCACAAAGCGAGCGCTCAGGTAAATACACGGTAATTGTTTGTAGCTGGACAGTCATCTACGGGTCACTGGGAGAACGAGAGTTCGAGAAAACTACTATCCTGCGAGAATAACGTTAAAATTCTGCAGGCTTCATATCTTCTTCAGGCAATTTATGATTACGTCCCGGGGTGAGTCGCGTGGATTCGTGTACTGTCAAGGCATGGTCGGCATGCATGATTTTACACGTTTTAACATTCTTGCTAAACCCTGAATTGTTCTGGAGGATAACTTTTCCTTGACGAAGGTCAACACGTGTTTTTGGATAACGAATCATTTTTTTCCATGATACGTGTGCTCTTCGTTTGCGTTAAAAGATAGTGCTAATCACTAAGCTACTTACAGAATTCTTTTTAATTCTGGTGCACTGTTGTAAGATTTTTGTTTGATTGCAGCATAGTATTTCTGGGACCATGGAGGTCGGTGTAGGCGATGTCGCGCAAATATCAGCCGAACTTGCAAGGGTTGTGGAGGTCATGATGTCACCAGATGTGCCTCATCCACAACGGCTCGAAGCATATAATGCTTGTGAACGTTTTAAGGAGTCATCTCCATTATGTGCTCAGTGCGGTCTCTTTCTTGCCCAGAAATCTCCAAATAAAAGTTCCATGATTCGGCACTTTGGATTACAGTTGATGGAGCACTGTGTAAAATATCGTTGGACTCAAATTTCACAACCTGAGAAGATATTTATTAAAGAAAATGCTATGAAGCTGCTTCAGGAGGGTATTGAACCATTTTTGCAAGAAGAGACTCATATTAAGGATGCTCTTTCTAGAGTAGTTGTGGAAATGATAAAGAGAGAATGGCCACAGCAATGGCCAACACTTCTTGCTGAGCTTAGTCAGGCTTGTACACATGGGGAAAGTCAAACAGAACTTGTCTTGCTTGTTTTCCTTAGACTTGTAGAAGATGTGGCACTTTTACAAACATTGGAGTCCAATCAAAGACGAAAGGATATTTACCAGGCATTGACAACAAACATGGCTGAGATATTTGCCTTCTTTTTGAGATTAATGGAACAGCATTTTGCTGAGTTTCGAGAGAAAAGTTCATTGGGAAGAACAACAGAGGCTGCTGCACACAGTCGAGTTGTTCAGGTCAGTGTCAATTCTCTGAAATATTATTTTTACAGCTTTCACTTTTAATTAACGCTTTTAAAATTCAACAGGTGGTTCTATTGACTCTGACTGGCTTTGTAGAATGGGTCTCTATAAATCATATTATGGCAGAGGATGGTCGTCTTCTTCAGATTCTTTGTCTCCTTCTTGGTAACCCCACGTTTCGCTGCTCAGCCGCGGAGTGTCTTTTGCAAATCGTTAATCGCAAAGGAAAGGCCGAGGATAGAAAACAGTTGATGATTTTATTTACGGAGGAAGCGCTCAGGTGTATTTATGCAGCTGCCACCGCGACGGCACCACGTCCTGGCTTAAACGATCTCGATGAGAGTCACTATCTGTTTCTAAAGAAATTAACGCAGGTGATAAATCAATAAATATGTCAGTGTATAAAAATACGACTCCATTTAAGGAATCACAGTACAATATGACATTTTTTCAATTTCATAGGTCTTGACTGGTATGGCTACTCAGTTGTGCTCACTCTGGGGAAAGGACGAAGGTTCTGGAATACGTCCTGCCAACTTTAACCTATTCCTGGACGCTGTACTTACGTTTACAATGCATTCAAGTCTCACATTGGCCCACCTGGCCAACGTAATCTGGATCATGCTTTTCAAACACGATCAAATTAAAGCCGAACCTCTCTTGTTGACTTACGTTCCAAAATATGTGGAAAGCACTGCGCCGAAACTCATCAAGGTATCCTATCCAAATAGTAGACTGACCAATGGGACCAGTAGCTATTGCCTTGCTGACTACGATTCCGAGGAAGAGTTTAATGTGTTCTTCCATCGACTAAGGATGGATCTACTAGAAGGTTTTCGACATGCTACAATGGTGGCACCTTTGGTAACGTTCGCCTACGTGCAACAATGGCTTACGGCGAAGATAACGAAAGGAATGGCGGACCTGGGCCGAAAAAGCAATCCCAACGATCTGGAGTATCTCGAATGGGAAGCCTTAGCTCAAGCTCTGGATTCTGTTATATCGAGGCTCTTGCATGTAAACGAAAGACCTAGTGTACAAAGTGGTCTTCAACTCCTGGAACTATGTCTAGGATACTCGCCATTGGATCCCTGGCTACTCTCAGCTCTACTCTCCTGTATAAGTGCATTATTTGTGTTCCTTTCAATGTCAACGGGCTCGATGACTATGCCTGGTGTTACAATTCTACCCAGAGTCCTGGAAAAGATCTTTGCGGCTTTGGTATTTGAAGCACCGGGAGAAACCAAGGATACGCGTTCAAGGGCAGCTAAGAATGTGCGACGTCATGCAGCCAGTCTTATGGTGAAGATAGGGTTGAAGTATCCTTTATTACTTCTACCAGTGTTTGAACAAATTCACACGACTGTACGTGGTCTGGTGCGGGAACCAAGTCAGCTCTCCAGAATGGAGAGTGTTACCCTCTACGAGGCGCTGTTACTGATATCCAATCACTTCTGTGATTATGAACGACAGACGCGGTTCGTGGCGGAGGTCATTGGCGAAGGATCAACCAGATTTATAGCAATGGGCACAGAGGCATTTAAAGGTCCAATAGAATTAATGAGATCTATTGGCCTTGACAGACTAGCCGTAGAAGGTGGTTTACATGACTCTGCAGGACAGAATCGTGGGGATTTAATGTTCTGCGTATGCACCATCCTTAGCGTTGTGAAGCGATGTTCCATTCCAGAGGATCCTGACCGTGCAGCACGTGGTGGGTTTGTGGCTGCACTTAGTGAAAGTGGTAACCCAATATACAGAAATCCAGCAGCTCCACATATTATACCTATTTTACCTACACTCTTTGCTCTCGTTAGAGCAATGAATGCCCTTTTCACACCAGCAGCTTTAGCTTCGTTATCAGAGGTAAGTTGTACGTCACCCTCTGGGAAAGATCATTGATTTACCATATCGTTTTGTTTCCTTGCAGGACTATAGGAATGCGCATGGACTCCTAGAATCGGATAAGGCTAATCTCTTAGGATTAAGTGTCGGCGGTGGTGACAATAATTCTGAAGTAGATCAGCCAGCCTCTGCTCCTTTGCCTCGAATGCAATCTTTCCTTAGTAACATTCACGATCATTGTTATCATATGTTGGGTAGTGGATGTCACACTATAGGAAGAGATTTTTATCAACTACCTGGCCTTGCACCTGCACTTCTTAACTCTGTGTTCTCCAACATGGAGGT
The DNA here is from genome assembly GCA_031001745.1 of Hartigia nigra. NCBI lineage: Eukaryota > Metazoa > Arthropoda > Insecta > Hymenoptera > Cephidae > Hartigia > Hartigia nigra. Next base: position 17,343 of record JARPRG010000011.1, read on the forward strand.
AACGTGTACTTACTTCAATGATACATTATATTTAACTTGCAATATCAATTGTATTACGTATTGTTATAGGTTGTTCCAGATTACAGATTGCGCCCAATTATTAGAGTGTTCATGAAGCCTTTTATATATTCCTGTCCACCAGCTTTTTATGAGACTGTCCTCGTGCCTGTGCTAGCCCACGTATCTACACACAGTAAGAGAAAGAAATTTGAAATATATGATTCTCTTGCGAAAGACACAAGTGTCTTTCATAATGTACAATTGTTACAGTGTGCCAAAGACTCAGTGCGAAATGGCAGTACATAACAAGGCTCTACGAATCTGGTGGACTCGATGAAGCCAACACAGATGCCCAGGAGGTGATTGACGATATGCTCAATAGGAACTTAACAAGGGACTTCGTAGACGTTCTCAAGGTCGCCCTGGTAGGCGGTGCAGCGAGTGACGCAGCACCTCCGGATTCCATGGAACACGACAGTGGAGGAATGGCTGTAGATCCTCCATCGGCCAGAGGCAATAGTGTGGTTGCTGAAGTAGTCAGCGAGCTGGGAACTTTTGTACTACGACATCCTTCTACTTGTCACAGTGTAGTTCTCTGTGTCCTAGGGTAAAGATAGTCATTACTCTTATAGAAGTTCCTTAAGTTTTTTGCTAACCTATTGTACTTCCCTTCGCTAGGGCTCTTTCCTGGAATGATTCCAATGCCAGTCTGAAGGCTACAATGCTCACCGGTCCTATAGTTCGTGCCCTGGCAGCAGATGGTAGCTTGACTCCAGCAATGGCAGCACACATAATGGTAGCAGTTCTCCAGGGTCTACAGTTACATGGACAACACGAAGCGAATCAAGGATCGCTTGTAACATTAGGCGCACAAATGTACGAATGTCTACGACCGAAATTCCCAAACATCATCGAGGTCATGCAACAGGTTCCTGGAGTGAATCCTGCGGATCTGCAACGCTTCGACGAGAAGATGGCGGTGGTTAGTACCAAGGGAAACAAAGTTGAAAAAGGGAAAAAGGATCTGTTCAAAAAAATCACGAATCAGGTAAACGCGCTAGGTCTTCTATTAAAAGAAAAATCTTTTCACCCTTCTAGTATAACATTGTTTTTACACCGGTCCCGTATCTTTCACAGTTGATTGGACGTAGTGTAGGACAATTATTTCGCAAAGAAGTGAAAATAGACAATCTGCCAAGACTCGACGTAGCTGGTAAGCCACGTGCAGTAAGGGTCGACGAAATATCCAAGGGACCAGTGGACACTGGTCTCACGGCACTCTTCGCTGGACCCACGTAGCAGTAGCTCAGCCAAGAACAGAGCGAGCACGATTGCTCTAGTTCGACATAAGTAAGTATATATAAGTTATTGTAAATCGAAATTCTCCAAGGAGAATTGTACACCCGCGTGCAATGTCCACAACGACCTGAACAGCACGCGCATCCGTACGAACCGTGACACGAGTACGGATTCCTTGGAATCGTTGTACCAAGGATTGTCAATGGCTGCTGCGCAGCCTATACCATCCTTAATAAACTTTCCAAGTAATGCGATAACATGAAATTGCATTGTTGTTTAAGCCGCCTATTACAATCGTTTTACGTCAGCTTGGAACGATGCTAATCTTGTATATATTGAATTGTAATAAAAACGAATAATTTAGCATTGACAATAACGTGAGGACGATCATTATTTCAATATGATAATGAAGGGCTTTTAATAATTAGTCACAAATATCGAATTACTACGTCTTCGCGTATCTTTATTTCGATTAAATTACTATCTTACATCTTTACATTTTTCTTTTTTATTTTCAGGGTTGCAAGCAACCTGATATATCCACACACATACACACACACACACACACACACACACACACACTCTCTCTCTCTCTCTCTCTCTCTCTTTTATTATCTTCGCGTTTAGAGATTCTCTGGCGAGCTTACTCATATAATCATAGCTGTAAATATATCGTAGAAGAATCTAGTTCCTGAAGCTCGTTAACTTCTTGCCAAGAATTGGTATAATAAAAATACTCACGGAGATTCACGTTAGTCTCATTAAGCCAGTTGCACGCAATTGCCGCCGTTAATTCTCTTCTCTCTCTCTCTCTCTTTATTTATTGTTACACCTAGTATAAAGAGATTACTAAGAAACCAGCGTAAAATGCAACACGATCGTATTTTTTATCATTCGTATCTCGGGATCTACTATTTCCAATGATTCCCAAGATTCTTTTTCTATTTTTTGGAATGTTATCCGATACGTGATATAAACGATTTTCACAATAATCCATATTTAAATGTACGGTTAGTTTGAAAAACTATAAACTGCTTCTTTCCACGAGTCATCCAGTTAGAACGTTGCTTCTTCTTTTTCTTTTTTCGTTTAGTCTATCGAAAACTTGACTGTCTCATTGATGAATTATTTACAGGAAAGAAAAAGATATTAAAATGAAAATACTTTACATTCTGTTCTTTCATTTCTTACTTAGACTCATCATGCTCTGTTGAACATCGATGCTAGTTTGATTTTTTTTTTTTCTAGAAATTCACTGCGTATATACATATATATATATATAATATACGCACACATGCATATAGAGTATACGAGTTTAGAATTAGGATCTCTCAGTGGCTCTTTTGTACTTGATGATAAAAGACAGACATTTCGTTGGGAGATTCTATCCTCGTTGCTTTCGCCGTACACACGAATTATATACAAGAACAATAACAGGACAACAAACAATCAACAGAGTAGAAATATCGTGGAACGAGTCTCAGAAATGTATTGTTCGTTTCCTACGACTCTCCATTTTTCATTCTTGTTTTGAGCAATCAACGAGTAAGGCAAACGCATCTTGATGCATATGTTTAACAGGATGTATCGCGTCTCCTGATATATCCTTCAGTCGTTATAATTATGAGTAATGTAAGGATACTTCTATCAGCGTATTTTTGTTCAAAATGTCTACCACGAAGAATTAACGTCCTGAACGAAGGACATCCAGGAGTAAAATGCTGCACGGAAATACTAGTTTCAAATAAATTGCATGATTATCATGTTCAATTTCGTAGAAGCATTCAATTCCGTAGAAGGATAATTTACTGAAACACCAAAAAAAGATAAAGTAAAATAGAACAGAGGGCTGTTTGGCAAATTTAATGCAATCAAATAAATGATTTAGGAATCCATCGTGAACGACGGAGGATCCTCGCCCTTCTTTCCTTTTAAAAGAAACACGTCCATATTGTCCTTTCCCTTGACGTATACCTGACCTCTTGGCTCGAATTCATAACGGTCCGACAGCACCTCCAGACAATTAATAGGTAATTGTATTCTACTGGCTACTCCTGTGGAGTCCATGCGCGATGCTATATTGACAGCATCGCCCCAAATATCATAATACAATTTCGTAGCACCAATAACACCCGCGGTAACGTCACCGTAATTGTATCCGATCCTGAGAATCAATTTGAAGCCTAATAGATCTCTGTTGAAATTATAGATCACTTTGTACATCGCTACGGCAAAGTCTAGCAGCTGAAAGAGATGCGTGTACTCGTGTTCACTTTGTTGTCGCACCTGGGGATTCAGTCCACTAGCCGCCATGAAGGTACTGCCAATCGTTTTAATTTTTTCCACGTTCGCGAACTCCGGCTTCTCCAGGAGTTCGTCGAAGTCACCAATGAGCTCGTTGAGTACCCGCAGATACTCCTTTCCTCCAAGATAAGATTCATCGTAAAGCTCATTAAAATTTATGATACTGGCAAATATTATTCCCACGGATTTGTGATTTTGTGAATATTTTGCTGTTGTTTTTAATTGATCCGCTACGTACTTTGGTATGATATTGTGTAACAACCAGTCAGCTTGGTTCTTCATAGATTGTACACATGCTTTATCCCTTGCAGCTACTGCGTTTCCGTGAAAGCTCAGTCTGTAGCTTATCTCAAATTCACGATTTAAGAACCACACGAGTAAGAGGAGGAGGACCATGTCGAGGAAGATCTCCGAGTTGTATAACCTCTCGTTGTACCTTCTCTCTTTGTTGTGCAGATCCTTTTCCTTATCGTATGTGGAATTAAGGCCTTCATCCGACAGGAATTGATTATCCTCTTCATGATATTGCTGAGGAAACGATGTTGAGTTTAAATTAATGAGACTTATATTGGTCTTACTCTCTGCTAGGGATATGTTTCTAGGTCCAAGATGATCCAGACTCGAGTTAACGATGTTACGCTCGTGATATGATACGTGACTTGCCACAAGACAAATAAAAACTATTCCGGTTAGGGTAACCAATAAGTTTTTCATCCAGCAATTGAGCTGCGTGAAATTGCAAAAGTGTACTAAGCCAACGAATATCAAGTAACTGTAATAATACTCAAAATTGTTGAGACTCGCGTGAAGACTGTGACAGGTGAAATTCATCAGGATGTTGATGATAGGCAGACCGACCAGTATTGCACCGCAGAGATGCCAGGGATACCACCTGGAGCAGAATTTAAATATCTTCTGCATGAAGCTGGCGTGGGTAGTATTGGGATTGACTAACTGTCTCACGCAGAGAGATACAGCGAAGACCTGGACTGCCGTTGCCAGAGCGCAAAAGGTAATGTAATACGTTGTAGGTTCGCACAGTAGAAAAAGTGAGGCCGTAATGGCGGAGTAAACCAGAGCCGAAATTAATATATCAAAATAAGTATTGAACCTAGATGTCGCCAGGGTGGGTGGATTATCACCTATGCCTTCACTGGCCTTATGTGCATTCTCCCGATATTCCTGCTCCATTTCCTTGTTCTTGAAGAAGAGTGTTACACTGGAAAGCGGCGGTTTCACGAAGTAAGATCGATGAGACGTTACATTATCCTGAACGCATCTGATAAGTTGGAGATCAGACTGCTTTCGTAACTTGTGAAAGCAGGCACCAAAGGTATCCGTCACTACTGGTGGAAATGGATAAGGTGGAATCGACGAGGATGGTTCCTGGGCTGAATTCAACGTGGAACTAGAGGTATAGTAACCGCTCACTCTGTGTCCTAATAAATCACCTTGTGCCATACCGTTCATGAGAAAGAGCTGTGGAGATATGATTTTATATACCTGATGAACTTTCAATAAATATTTTGATTCTGGTACCTGCTGTTGTATACTACTGCGTCTACTGTTACTTCTAATTCCAGAATCCTTTCTGCTGCAGACTGAGGATGCATGGCTGACAGGTTCCTGGCCGGGTAATAAAGGAATAGTGAGTACTGGATTCGGATCCATTTCTACACAGTTGTCAGTGGGTACCTAGAAATCGATTATGGTCTAACAGGATAGTTTTATAGAAATTAAGAACATTGTTAACGAATCAAGAAATTTGAAGGATTATTTACTCTGTCATAGCCATTACGTTCCTCGTGAAATATCATGGGTCTAGGTTCCTCCTTAATTTCCGGATGAACTACATCCGTAGCCTCCCTTTCCAAAGGTGTCATTTCTTCAGTAGTTCGTTGCCTTTGTAAATATCTCCATGCTTTATTACGTAGCTTCTTTTTAGTCTCATAACTCGCTGTAGATGTCGGACTCTTATTCGTATCCTCCTTTTCGTCCACCGCATCTTCATCGTTCTCAGAGTCTAATATACTTGGTAGAGAATTCGCCTTGATCTTATAACTATTTAAATTGGTCACCATATGCAGATAATGATGTCTTGGTTTTGTTTGATTGTTACAGGATGCCAGTCTGTGCCTCGCATGCAATAAGGGAGAAACACTCGTTGGTCCAGTCACGCTAGTCATGAATTCCGTCACCAGATCCGACTTTCGAGCCCGGATAAAATATGATTTTACTCCTGGAAGAAAATCCAAAAGCGGATCTCAACCTTGTACACTCCCACAGAATCTGCCTTTGTATATCCTAGACTTTACTTACCATTAACAGGTTCCCCATCTTCAGTGAGGTATTGATCTCCTAAAAAGCTCAAGGTCTTCTCACTGAGATGCACGCGTCCAGGTTTCCCAGTACTCTCCAGCTTATTCGCTAGGGTAACGTCGTTCGACCAGACATCAAATTTGAATCTTTTGGTACCCACGATACCGCAGAGTACTGTACCAGTGTGTACGCCCACTCTCATGTTGACACCCTCTCGTCTCTCGACATCAAACTGTTTGATAGCTTCTATCATCGCTGCGAAGGAAGCGTACAGTGCGAGTGCGATCCTCGAGGATCTCTCAAGGAACATCCTCGTGATAATACAGGTTGTAAAGTAAACCTACCCAATCCCATCTCGACGCAGCACTTGGCATGATCCGGTCTTGGCTCTGGACAACCGCTGACACAGTAGTAGCAGTCACCCAAGGTGGAGATCTTCTCACAACCATGCTGAACGCAGAGTTCGTCGAATCTCTCGAAGAGGTCGTTCAGGATGCCAACCAGCTGCTCTGCAGTCTTATTGGAACTCATCCGCGTGAAACCAACGATATCGGCAAAGAGGATGCTCACGTCCTCCATCGAATGCATATTAAAAGGACGGAATAAGGATCTAAAATCTGTATTGTTCGAAGGTATCGAGCCCTTCTTCAGGGAGTCCTCTCTTTCACGTTCCCTTTCGCTCTCCTCCATCAACCAATCAGCAACCTTAGGCGGCATTACCGAGTGTATCATCTTCTCCTTGAGTTGCTTTTCCATTTCCAATTGGCGACGTACCAGTAGCGACTGTCCAACCTTCATGAAAGTTCCTCGCATCCTCACGAATGTCATTATCAGAATATGTACACCTATCAGGTGTATGCAGATCTGCATCAGGATCCTTATCGTGAGTGTAGTCGTGAAATCTACGTCCTCCGAATATCCACTTCCCGCCACATTACCCTCCCAATTATTTACAGTTCTTACGAATTCATTCATCAAAGTGGAATCACTTGAAACTGTGCTTACCGTCGCGTTTATAAGATCTGTAGTGAAATTAGGCATTGTTGACGTCCAATTCGAACCCCGAAATAATATACTTGGTGTAACACTTGAGTAACCGAAGTCATTGCTCATCGTCGTCGACGAGTTATCAGTAACACTGTTCGTTAGGTTGAATATTGCACTGGAGTTTATGGTCGAGAGAATTTTCGAGTCGTTCAAGCTCTTACTTAATTCGGCTAAAGCCGCGGGTACGTTAGCTGAAATATCAAAATGTCCAGGTAAACGAATACTCGACGTCTTTTCAGGAATTTCATACAGAAGAGCACCAGGATCCTCGTGCATAAATCTTTCAGTTATATTTCTTCCAATAGTCTGATTAATTGAAGCACTAGTCGGTAAGATAACTTCGTCGCTGTAACTAGATCGTTCTGTACCTTCCAATCCGTAGAGGTAGGCAGTTAGGAACTCGAAGATGAACGAATAAACTGTACAAATACCCACGCAAGCATAAAGTGGCATGGGTACTACTGTATATATAAGAAGTAGAATTTCAGAGCACAGTGCGAAGTGGCCCACCAGGGTCAATCCGTCAGAATACGGTGGTACCAGTACAAGAAATAATAACGACAATAGGCAAAGCGTAGAAGCAACTATTAAGGATGTAAGAACTGCATAAGATCTGTAATAGTCTGTATGAGTCAAATACAGTACCATAGATGCCATTGCACCTACTGTGCTAAATATGGTGGCAATTGCTGGCCACGAGGAAGTATCATTCTCGATACCAGCTATCACAAAATATATCAGCCAAGAAAGTGACACGAGCAGTATGTACGTCAGAGCATACCTAGAAAGGTACAGAGTAATCATCATGAAATATAAAAGACATTGCAAGGATTGCATAGCGGTTTTACTGTACCTGAATCTTAATCTGACTTGTGGAAAGGCACTTCTTCTAAATTGTTCTTCTAGGATTTCAGAATCAAATTTAGGATTCCACCAAGATCTTCCAGCAGCCCTTTCAAACGGCACAGGTAATCCGATGCCACAACATCCTACTCCTTGACCACTATGTGCCAAGTATGTCTGTATATACGGTGCAAGCGATATTTGAATCTCATCCCTGGGATCCTCAGCATCATCCTTCGCACGAGTGAAACTCACAGAGGAGCCTCTCTTGCGGCTCAATGGTGGAGTCATCGCAATGATTTATTAATACTGCTGTAAATTAAAGTAAGGACAATCGATAGTGCCTATGGAATATTTGCAAGAGTCTCTGTGAGGGCGTGGAATGAACAAACAAACCTGACTGACAGACAGATTATTTAGCCTTCTCTTCAAACCACATTCCAAATACCTTTCTCACGTCTCTAAAAATTTCACCTAGGCTCAGTGACAGCTAATACTCCACCACTAAACATACCGTTTAATCAAGGGCGTAATCGCCACGAAATTCTCAAAATCATCGTCACAGTCTCCTCCTAGCAGCCATCGGAGGTTTCCTCGACGAATAATCAAGGACTAGTAATTCTCAACATTCTCCAGCACTTGGTACAGAGTCCGACCGTGCGAACTGGAGGAAACAGTCCCACAGACAACAGACAATACGTAGGCACCAGTGCCGTCCGATAATGGACTAGCCTCGAGGTATACGAATATGCAGTCCTGATAGAAAGGAAGGAAAATATCTGGCCCGTCCAATCAGCGGACAACCATCTTGGATAGACTGTCTGACGACGATGACGATGACAGCGCCCAATCTAATAACTTTCCCACTCAGCAAAGTAACATCCTGGCCACGATCATCGACCTGAAGATCAATTTTAATCCCTTCCTTTTATAACATTTCAGTCAATCGTTATAAAAGATCAAAATGTGTATCAAGTACATAACAAAATAAGATGATCCAACTACTATTTAAAATCCCTCAGCGGACATGCTTTATGGACAGGAAATAGGTATTTGAAATTCAAGTGTACTTTTCAGTAACATTTTCTTTATTCATTCTTTTCATCGAACACGCTCTTAATACACAGGTTTATTGGGAGATCGATGCTATCGGTGGATCTTGCCATTTGAATTCCTCCTGGTACGTAACGTATATCACCCAGTAACAAACGTTTAAGAATCCAAATGATGCTGGAAAGACAATACGTGCTACTCTGTCTATATAAGAGACACTATTCACGTGTCTTTCAATACGTTTTCCATACTTTCTATAATCGCCAGCAGCTTCTCGTTGTCTGCGTCTCCTGTTAGATATAAGTCACACATCAGACAAGTAAAGTCTATATTCAATAGTCATGTAATTATTTTCCTTGCTATTTAAACGTATATGTATGTATATACATCTCATTTCTGTATAGTCATACCGAAAGGCGTCGTCACCGACTAAGCAGTACAGAAATTGTCGCCACTTGGGTAAACGTAATTCAGTTTGAGTTTGTCTTTCAACAGTACCAGGTTTACTTGTCGTGGAACCTGAACGACGAGAGCCTAAACTGTGCATCCCAGGATCTTGCTGCAGAGAGAAATTTTTCAATAAAAAAATCTAATTTATTTTCTTCTTTTTTTCCATATGCACGCACACTATAAATCTGGCATATGAGCGAGTTCCTTCTTCTGGACGTGGTACCGGAAGCGAGGTAGTCACTCTGAGGACTCCTGGCGTCAGAGGATGATTCAAAAACCTGCCCGTATTCGTCCTCGACTACCTCCTCCACGTCTTCCCATTCTTCCTCGTCAACAGGAATCTCGCCACTTCCGACCTGTCGGCAATGATAAAATACTTGCCGTTCCACAGTTCGATTATTAATATTTCACAATGGACTTCTAAAATACCTTGGTGAAATAATGGACGCCGGCAAATTCCAAAAGGGTCGCTATACAGTATCCGAAGCTCATCAACAGAAACCAATCTAGAGCTGTTGCGTATTTGACTTTAGGTAGGTCAGTTCTTGAATCTAGACTTATGGTTGATAGTGTCAATACCGTGGTTATACCTTTCGAAATTATATTTGGGACAAAGAGCCATTAAAATTATTATTCATTTCCTGTTATGATTTTTATATGTAAAATAATATCGCTGCTACTTGCCAAGACCAACTCTGTCGCTAGTGGCTTCACGGTGAATCCAAAAGGACACCCAACTGAGTACCACTATCAGAACACACGGCACGTATACCTGAGCGTAAAGATAAAGATTTCTGTCAGAGTCTATATATACTTTTAAGTGTATGCACAGTATTATATATTGTTTTACTTGAATCAGAAAGTAGCCAGTGTGTCTCTGGAGATTGAAGGATACTTGGAGAACGGAAAACTCTCCTTCCCGTCTGGTAAATGTTAAATTTCTGTACGGTGAACCCATGAGATCAAATTGCGAAAGCGTCATTCCTGATACGAAGTTCACCGAAGAACCTTCCTGCCATTCGTATATCAGCTGACCGGACGTGTAAGCGTCTAAAAAGTTGTATTGAATATAAGATATCCAGTGGTACGAATAAATATTGTTTTTACTTTTCTGTAGATTAGGATTTCAACGGTCCATTTAGTTACTCACAGCTTCCTAAGATGAGCGGACAGGATTGTCGATCCATGGGGAAGTTTCTGAGTTCCATAGGACATTTGGCCTTTATGGTGAGTCTGCGTTATAACATGTATTTCTTGAAGATCAAATTAGAATGGATTGTCGATATAATCATTAATTAATCAAAAATGCATTGGATGCATCAAAAAATGTTTACAAACGAAACTGATCTATAAACAGAATCGATGAACGCACCTCATGGAGTAAAGAATATCGCCATCCTGTGATATTCGGAGTAATTTATTTGGGACCGTTATGGTATGCACGTAGCTCTGCTTACCATTATAAAAATACGTATCGGGTCTCCAAATTCTCTCCAACATTTTAATGCTCAAGCTGAGGGACTTAATAGGTCCCAAAAAACTGAGCCGGGAGTCTCGCCAGTATTGTCGAAAGTAACAATCCATGGAATAGTCCTAAAAGCGTCATATTCTGTAACTCTCTGAGAAGAAGCTAAATAGTACAAAAATCATAGAACTCACCATATCTAATTCAGAAATAGGACCCATACTCCTGATTAAAATATTCGTTTTAACCACCGTGGGCGTACCTGAATGTTGTATAGACAAATTGAAAATTGTATTATCCTTGTGTGAGGATATACAAGGAAAAAATCATGTCAACGATTTTCAAAATATCGATCCCCTTAATCCCCAGCTAACTACTGTCGACCCTTGGTTTGAGTCCCCTATCATCCCCACGTTTGATTGAAAACCTATTAAGCTTTTATTCGCTGGAATGCCATTTTAATTGATATCATCCTGCAGTGAGGTGGACAAAATCGCTATCGCATCAGCGAGTCAGGAACATCAGGATTAGGTGGGAATTATTCATTATAAAAAAAAGGACTATTTCCCTTACTACCATACCCTTGACATGAGTAGGAAGCTGACTGTTTTCATAATTCATCAGTAGATTCTCCAGAACCATTGTGATGTTCTTGGAGACAACGTCGTTCACGGTAGCTCTTCTATTTCTGACCGCTATTCCAGTTGTCTTGGTCGATGATATTATCCTCATGGGTCTCTTTTCAAGGGGATGCTCGTATCGCCTAGCCAGGATGGAGGTGGAAGTCAAGCCGAATAAGAGGAACCTGCGTTAAAGAAAATCCTAAAGCTATGCAAAGCACGTTGCATCACCACCAGACTTTCTGTTTCACCAGCGACGGCAGCAACATTCCCTGATGTTCCTCGACATACACGGGATACTTGAGAACTACCCTACCATCATTCCTATACAATACTAACCAAAGGAAGGAAGTTGAATGTCATCGAAGAGAATAACATCGTTCTTCTATTTGGTATAAATGTACTTATAACGTTTTTAAAAGGCTGTCTGGATCGATAATTATCATTACAAAACCTACGTCAAATAAGAAAAAGAAAGCGTGATAGTATACCTATCGCTAGAAATGATAATGTTACCTGATAGAAATATCTATCGAGTAGGTCACTTTCTGGGGAATTTAACAGATATGCCAATGAAAGCCACCCTAACATAATGTCATTTGGTTAGATCATTGCCAAGTAACTGTGAGTATAAAATGCAAGGGTATGTTTTCTGGGACTGTAACGGTGTGGTAGATGGTCGTAGGGGGTGGATGTATGAGGGTGAGCCAGGAAAGAGAGTCCTCGTGATCCGCTGAGGCAGCAGCGCTCACCGCGAAAAGGGCCCGCGTCATGACTTCGAGTGAACCTCGTTACATCTTATCATTATTGATTTACACTTTTCCTATATTATTATATCAAAATATTCTATTTAGCACTTCAGATCTCATTACGTTGATGTATATCTTTATATTATATCTTTACGTGATTTATCTTTTTCCGTATCTTTATCCTAATCGTTCCTTGATGTATTTTCAATTCTGTAAGATACTTGGACGTCTGGGATGTTAATCGTGGATTGGTGCGTTAACGAAAAGAAAGAGTCTACATGGTTCCTCACTTTCCGTTTATGGATCCTAAGCATCACGTCCAGAACGTGTTCGAAGACAGTCACGTATTTCACACTTAGAGTCCGATTTTTCATCCTTCAAGGAAACGCATAGCTACGGTAAGGATCAACCGTCTCAACGTATCTTTATACATTTTCTTGGGTTTTATTTCTACTTCTCTTATTTTCTATACATTCTGCATGTCTTTATAGACCCTTGTAGATTTAAGGGTGAATTAACCAGAATCTTGGATAACTTTCAAATTCAATTTCTTACAGTATTATTATATTTCTTTTGTAATTGCATCACTTTGTTTCTTTTTTTTTTTTAAGATCAATCAGAGTAGATGATACAACATTCGTAATGGATTTTTGCGATGTGAAATAGCCAATCAATATGGTGCAAATAATTCAATGTCAATGTGGAACATCGACAAAGGCTCAGGGTACCTTTTGTTCGTTTGCAGCTTTGCAATTAGCCGAACGGGTGAGTGTTTAACTAGTACAGACAAATATTCTGCACAGTGTTGAATAAATAAAAATAGAAATGAAACTGGAAAAAGGGTGAGATATTGTGAATAGCCAATAGCACGACGGCTAATGGAAGTTTCACAGGTCACCGAATTATTTTCCAGTTTGTAATTATCAGTCGAAAAAAGGAACAAAAAATTGCAATGAAAATTCTTTTAAAATATCTAATGAAATTTTTAATTTATCTAAACTCTTATAAAGTCTTTTCAAACTTACGTTAAGCGCCAGATTGGTTTCATCTTCTCTCTTGATTCCACCAAAGGGAATTTAATGTTACTTTATTGTAAGTGACTGATTATAGTCACTTCAATTCTATAAGCTTTTTTAGTAACAGAGGGTAGTTCTCTTCCACAGTTTAGCGGCACGTCTCGCGTGGAACATCGGATAGACCGCGTGGCTCTCTTGATCCCCTGGTAAAATCCAGCCCTATTGGACGCGCAAACTCGGAAAGTCACCCCCGACTGCATGTCGCATATTCGGCGGCAATCCTCTCATAGTACATAGAAAGGGGTTGAAACTTTGTGCTTTTGGAGAAAGAATAGGCCTGATGAGGTATGCATCCATTTGGAGTCTTTTCAGCAAGATAGATTAGAAGATAACGATGAGATTCACCTATGCCTTAAATATCTACCCCCTTGAATTATGTTGCAGGAGAAGAATTATAAATTCGCATAAGAATATATAAATATTGAAGTAAATATTAAAAAATGCAAGGTACGTGTCATCAAATTGTTATTGATAGATTATATACAGACTGGGGTAGTAATGCCATTACTTTATTAGTAATCATAAGGGATGAATATTTGGTCAGACATTTCAAAGAATCTCATCCAGATGGAGTCTCGCATCCGAGAACATTGAAGGTTGCCGACATGCGCAGATAAAGCATCCCCTACGAGAGGAGGATAGCTCTTGATTCGCGAAGGGGATGCTGTTCGCTCGAGCAACGCTTGTTTCATCCCTAAATATTTCCATTATCGGTCCATACAAGAAATTATAATATCCTGAGGAACCCTGTGCTGATCTCTAATCCGTGTATCATTAATCTTTATTATAGATAATATACAAAATATTCATGAAGGATATTGTACACAGTACAGTGTCAAGTGTCCTAGTGGCCTAGTGTCGTCTGGAGGGTTTCTATAATGTCATCAAAAATGTTCACCAGTAAGGATTTATATCACAAGGATCAAGATCGATCACTACGACATATCAGACAGTTGGATCACTATAGATTCTTAATATAAGAAATCGCGGTAAACATCTTTGGAAAAGAAAGTTGACACGTGCGACTGCGTGTCGGAATTTTTGAAATAGAAACATATAGATCATCGGGAGGTGCAAAGTTTTCAAGTGCTGCTAGAAAGGGTGAAGTGGGATAGAGAAAACAAAGTCCAAAAAATCAAAAAGCAATACGAACAGGAAGGTTTTTAATGCGCGTCGTGTCCAACTTAAGAAGTCAGGAATCTCGAAGGAACAATGACACCTTTTACCACGATTTACTTTCAGTATCCCTCGAGGATACAGGGTCCTTTCTGGCTAAAGAGGATTGTCCATCCAGTGAGTTTATTTTTCCTGTGCTGACGAGAAGAGCCAGCCACTCGGGGATGCTCAGGATGTCGTCGCGAGAGGTCCTAACTATGTGTCTTATTCTCTTACTAGGTCAACGGGTCACCTGGTAAGAGATCCTTTCATTGAATTTAAACTAGTTATTTATTTTATTTCTTCATTTTCTTTTTCACTTCACTTTTCTTACCGATTTATCTGCTATGTTTTGTAAGCCAGATCAACATTCCGCACACTATGGTTCCCGCTATGGTACTAACCACTATGTAATACCATAGAATAGTACTGATAGGGTAAAAACACTGAACCAGTGACATTTTTCCTGGATTCTGATAGTATTAACGTAACAGGTTATTCACCAGGAGGCAGATTGCGATAGTTAGTGAAATTATTCCTAGAGACCAGGCAAGATCAAGTCCCGACGGTGGTAAATCGTTGCAGTCCATCCTTTAGAAATTTAGTTCAATACCCATTAAAAGGAATAGTTGATCGAAATGTAAGGATTCTATCATGTTTCAAAGGATTTTGACAAGGTTTTCTGTAAAGACTGCGTATTTACTATATGACAGTCATTTTTTTTTATCGGTACAAAAGTAAAATCTCTTTCCTCAGCGGATATACCGTGTAGACAAATTTTTACTTAACAGTCAATTTCTGAAAATGATCAAAATATCATAACGAAAAATAATGATTTTCTTTTAAATTCGCAGGGCTGCCATTCAAAGCAATACTGGAATGTCAGACAGACTGGAGAACGTGACACAGACGATTTCAAGAATTCTCGAAGGATACGACATCCGCTTAAGGCCAAATTTCGGAGGTGAGTTTA
This sequence comes from Hartigia nigra, assembly GCA_031001745.1. Classification (NCBI taxonomy): domain Eukaryota; kingdom Metazoa; phylum Arthropoda; class Insecta; order Hymenoptera; family Cephidae; genus Hartigia; species Hartigia nigra. Next base: position 32,696 of record JARPRG010000011.1, read on the forward strand.
TTGCTGTTGTACCCCAAAAGATATAATAGTGGAATTTATACAAGGAGAAGCGTCGTCTAGGAACCCATTTTTAATATCCTTGAAGACATCTCGAAGATACTTCTTTGTTCTCGAGTAATAAAGATATCAAGTGGTCGTTACTTTTAACAAGCTGATTTTCTTTAAATTGGTATCAGTTTACATGGCTGGCTACATCTTGTATCCTAATTCCACCCCAATCTTCGCGTTACGCTATTGGTCGTCACCGTAAAATTCATGGAATTGTGTACAGTTTCTGTGTTCATCTTTTTGTTCCACAGTACCTCAGATAAATTGCAGGTAGAATTACAAATTCAATTAGATATTGCAGCTGCATGATATAATTGATTTGTTATTACACAATTAAAAAAAAATATATTACACTTCAGCTGCATCACACTGTATGATGCAGCAGTAATCCATCTGGTAATCGATCACCCATGCACCACCCTCCAAAAAGCTGGTACTCTTTATCATCCACGTTCTTTTTTTTTTTTTTTCTTCTTTTCTCTCGTATCATCCCTTCTGCTCGTTTCATCGACGGATACTTTGGTTTTACAAATAGAAGAGCAATATCCCGAGAATAAAATTTTCCACGCTGCTCGAGTCGACGCGATTATTAGCACTTTTTAATTGAACGGTTTGATGGCTGGAAGTAACGCGTTCTCCGTTACGTCGAGAAAAACAATTCATCCAATTTTCATGCGAAATTCTTGAGTTTTTCAGTTTTCCAGCTGATCCCCTCTTTCCGACATTCACTTTCTTCAGCACGATTAACTGGGTTATCTATTTCCAGGCGAACCACTTCTAGTCGGTATGGATCTGACAATCGCAAGTTTCGACGCCATCTCCGAGGTGAACATGGTCAGTAGAGTATGAAAAGTATTTCTAATACTGTAAGTTCTAATCTATAGTTCCATATTGGATCAGCATAGAGAAGAAAGTAACATCCGGTCGTATTCATATATTACAAAGTTCTTATTGCAGTTTCTGCATTGTAACATCCCTCGCTTCTGAATTTCCTATCCATGATAGTGATATCATCTTGGCCCATTGGGGTGGAAAGAAAATAATAATAAATCCCCAATGTTTTTTTGAGGATAATCTTCCATCGTCCCTAATATCCTCCCGGACGAATCTCATGATATGATCCTGGTGGATCAATGCATTACAGGACTATACAATAACCATGTACCTCAATCAATACTGGAAGGATGAGAGGCTGGCTTTCTCTCACGAGGAAGAGGTACTGACACTGAGTGGCGATTTCGCAGAGAAGATCTGGGTTCCGGACACTTTCTTTGCCAACGACAAGAACAGGTGAATCAAATTCTTGGATGTTCGTACCAAAGGAAATTGATCCATAACATCGCACTGGTAGCTTATCAGTATATGTATGTGGGTTAAAAGCGGTTCATGCAAAATAGTTCTCTTTAAGCGAGAGTCCTCGGCACCCTGACCTCGTTTCGTTAGACTTGTGCACTACGTCTGCGGTCTCTTAGAGTTTCATAGTAAAATTCTTTCATGATTTACCTCGATTGACATTGGACTTTCTTGTTTCAGCTTTCTTCACGATGTCACTGAACGCAACAAACTGGTTAGATTGTCTGGAGATGGTTCGGTGACCTACGGGATGAGATTCACTACGACTTTAGCCTGTATGATGGACCTGCATTATTATCCATTGGATTCACAGAACTGTACAGTGGAGATAGAGAGCTGTGTGTATTCGTCACTATCTTATTAAGTCTTTGGAATATTTTTGTAAGATTGACGCATGTGAATATTTAATTTCCAGATGGATATACGGTGCTGGACGTTGTTATGTACTGGAAGGAGACTCCTGTTCGCGGTGTCGAGGAAGCTGAACTACCTCAATTTACGATTATCGGTTACGAGACCAATGATCGGAAGGAAACGCTAGCTACTGGTATCTACCAAAGACTCTCGCTAAGCTTCAAGCTTCAGAGGAACATAGGATACTTTGTCTTCCAGACGTATCTGCCCAGTATCCTAATCGTTATGCTCAGCTGGGTCAGCTTCTGGATCAATCACGAGGCTACCAGCGCGAGAGTTGCTTTGGGTATATGATTATTTTATTATAAACATTGCATTTAGATTGAGCATTGAGAGATTTGGTACTGGTATATCATACGTCTTTGCTTCTTTTTATTCGTAGGTATTACGACGGTACTAACGATGACGACGATATCGACCGGTGTCAGAAGTTCTCTACCACGGATCAGTTATGTCAAGGCCATAGATATTTATTTGGTGATGTGTTTCGTATTTGTCTTCGCTGCTCTTCTCGAGTATGCCGCAGTGAATTACACGTACTGGGGTGCAAGGGCCAAGAAGAAGAGCAAAAAGAAGGAGACAACCGATGAAAAGCGTACTTTATCAGTAAAAACAGGTGAAATAATTTGATTTTCATGTTTTCGTTGGTTTCCCTTATTTCTTAATCCTTTAGAATTTGTTTGAAATGCCAAAATCGATTTTGCGAATACGAATTTTTATCAGGAAGCAAGGCAACCGTCTCGCCATTCGCCGGTTCGACGGATGCGGATATCATAGAGTTACAGGATCTAAGGATGTCACCGCTGCCAAGTATCAGGAATAGGTCAGGGCTAGTGAATACGACTACATTACCAGGAGTAGGAAGGGAACATGATCCTGTAAAATTTCCACCAAGTTTTCGTATCTCCAGGGCGGCTGGGTACAATACACATGGTAGAAATAGCGGTCTGCGTTACAGAGGAACAAAACAGCAAAAACCAAAGGTAATTAACAATGAGATCAATGAAATAGACATATGAACGTAATTCGTTTAGATGCGTACTAATTCATATTCTTACAGGTTTTACACGCTCTACGTCGTGGGGCATCTGTCTTGAGAGCTTCGATGCCAAAAATCAAGGACGTGAATATCATAGACAAATATTCAAGGATCATCTTCCCCGTGAGTTTTATGCTCTTCAACGCCGTCTATTGGATCTTCTATGTTCTTTGAATTTGTAAGTCTCTCGCCTTCGCGAGGGACCAAACGATTATAATTCTACAGTTCCTTACAAAAGGATCTTCGATCATCTTGCCCGTAACTATAATGTGCCATCCTGCCAACAATTTTCCATAGCGGCTGCGAATCGGCGAGACGGCATATCGCAAGTCTGATATGTATATTTGCGTATAAATAATTCGCAACCGAAGAGATTATCGCCAAATGTGTAGATCTTACTTATTGTTAGATTTAGGATTAAGAAGCAAATCTAAATAGAAGATCTAGAATTAAGAATCTAAATCTAAAAGTGGACCTAAGACGACGACAAAGACAATATGTTTCTAAGTCAATCTTAACCAGTTATGGGCCAATGAAATTTGTTTTTTGCGCAACTTAAAAAAAAATGTAATATTATTTTAACCGTACGAAATATCCCGTTGCGTAACGTGTCCTGATTTATTATAATAGAAGCTGTGGGGATAGAAAATTAATTGCGCTAGTTTCGAGACACTACAGACCTAATGCAAGAAACGTACTTGAACCTCTGAATGCTTCCTATATAGGAAAGAACCAAAAATATAAAAGCCATCGAAAATGGCAATTTGAAAAATAAGAATAACTAAATAAATATCATCATCGACATGATTCAAAATAACGAAACGTATGGTGCGATATACAAAATATCTTTTATCAATTATATATTATCCATGGAAATGTATTAATGTTAAAAAAGCTAAAAAAAAGTCAATGTGTATTGCAAGTAAAATATTAGATACCCACCAGAGAGTATTAAAAAAGAAATCATCAATGTTTCGCCAAGTTATCGATGATTACTTTTAAAAGAACCTGTTGTCGAGCTTATACATAAAAATATATTTATGTAAATTCAAAGTCCGTTCCGAACGGACTTTGGGACAACAGAAAAGAGAACTCTTCTTTTAAATGATCGAGCGTACAAACGATCGGCATTCAATTTGCGGACCACTGCCTTAAATAATTAAAGTCAAAGAAGACAGAAAAGATAAAAAAAATAAAGAAGAAAAGAAAGAAAGTTATATGAGCAAAATAATGAAGAATCGTTTGATCGTTCGCATAATCGTTGACACTTGCCGATGATTCTTTTAAGGATTATCGGATTGTCAAATACATGACATTGAATCTTGTCTTTCTTTTTCACTAATAAACGAAAGACGTATTATCAACGGATAATTAAAAAACTTGATGGCTCTCCCTTTCCTCCCCGTTGTTCTCCTTCCCTTCATTCACCGGCTGCCTGGTGAAAAATAAACGAGATGCAGCCGTCTGAACTCCGGGCGTAAAAGGTCTCAGAAATTACTCATTTTCTCCCACTCGCTCTTGCTCTTTACCTCTATTATCATTTCCATATTCTGTAGTGCTTCGTATTCTTTTAGTCTGAATATTTTTTTGTCGTGTTCATTCCATGTGTTGTCTCGTAGGAACCACAATCGTTGTATAACCTGTCCTGATTCTCTGTCACTGACAAACGTCAAGCGTCCTTATAATTGCTCACTTGAATTTTCACTTCCTTTCCTTTCACTTGACTATACTGCTTTCTAGTCGTACTATCTGGACGGTGAATTGTATATTTCTGTAGTATTGCGTGTGTAACGCGTACGATTTAACTTTTCTGGCTGTGTGGTGTCATCAGGTGTCATTGTTTCTTTACATAGTTTTGTAAATAACTCGAGTTCCATCAGTGTTATTTTACATAGAATGAGTACAGAAGTGAACCAGAATGTTACGTGTATGACAACAACGGTGCGTTTTTAGTTTTCATATATTTCTATTCATTAATGAGTTTACGAGCAAACCTGCGTGAGTTCCTAAAATATTCCAAAGGAAAGACTCGTTTATGGTTCTCAGAGTTATTTTAATTTGCTCTGTCATATCATGTGGACTTTACGCAGAGATCATGCCTGTATTGTTTTTCATTACAGTATTTTATTATTTGTATAATTAGTGCAATCATGAATGTATTGGCTTTACGTGAAAAATGATAGGATAGTGACATATGTTATAACATGTTGGCATTGAAAATTACCTTATTTTAAACTTTTGCGATTTATTATTGTTAATTGCAGCCCGAATTGATAGTGGCTCATGGCTATACTGCTGAGGTACATCGTGTTTGGACTGAAGATGAATATCGTTTGGAAATGCACCGGGTACCTCATAGGAGTTCTAGCAATGAATTGTCAAATGAATTTTCACAGAACTCCATGGAAATATCGGATACTATTGTACAAAAGCCATCTCCTTCCAATGAAAATTCAAAGCCACCAGTCCTAGTGCATCACGGTCTCTTATCTAGTTCAGCAGACTGGGTTCTTCTTGGTCCGGAAAAAGCCTTTGGTAAATCATATCAATAAAAGTATATTGCAATCAGTCATAACTGAATAAAATTAATGATTTTGCAAACTTCTCGAATCAGTGCAGTGCAAAGTCCATGCAAGTTTCTGCTTGTTGATTATTTTTATTCCATACAAAATGTTTTATCATATTGTTGCAGCATACGCACTTTGTGATAATGGGTTCGACGTTTGGCTAGCGAATGCACGAGGTAATGCATATTCACAACATCATAAACAATACACCGTTAACGATAAGGAATTCTGGGATTTCAGGTAAACGTCAACGTGAGTTCAAACTCGTATGTGATTTCACAGGTCTCATATTCCTAATATAATAATCATTGCAGCTGGCACGAAATCGGATATTATGACATACCAGCTATGATAGATTACATCTTGGAAACAACAGGACACAAAAGTTTATACTACGTAGGATACAGTCAGGGTACAACTGCATTCTACGTAATGGCAAGTGAGCGCCCTGAGTATAATGCAAAGGTCAAGGCAATGATAAGTATGGCACCAGTAGCTTTCCTTGCAAACCAACGCAGTCCTTTTCTTAAATGCGTTGTTCCATTCCACGCGCTGATGAAGGTATGACATTCAGTTGCATTCTTATCATTAAGTTTTCTCTCTTTCTCAATCTTACTCTTACATTGCAGTTAGTTTGGGCTACTTTCAATTTATATGCTATTGACATTTTACAGTGGGGTTCTCTATATTGCAACATACACCGATGGTTTCCACGCAGCAAATTGCAAACTAAGACACTTTCCGGGAACGTTCCAAGTACATTGGCAAAGACCATTTATATTTCTTGCCTAAATCTTGTTGCTGGATTTGGCAGTAATCAATTGGACGATTCAATGCTTCCATTAATATTTAAGCACTTTCCAGCAGGGTCCTCTGCAAGACAGATTATTCATTATAGCCAAAGTATTATGTCAGGTAAATCTAAAAATGTATAAACTTTTAGAAAAAAGATACCAACAGTACATAATGACGTAATATCCTAAAACATCGTGTTCCAGGTGCTTTTCGACAATACGATTACGGTGTGACAAAAAATCTCAAGTTGTATGGGTCAGTATACCCACCCAACTATAATCTCGAGAAAGTAAAGGTTCCAGTAAGCATCTTCTACAGCGAAAATGACTTTCTCACTGATCCAAACGTAAGTCGACTATAATAATCAAGCGTAGAATTGATTCTTTAGAATCATCTCGAACAATCTTTTATTTTAGGACGTAAAAACGCTGACAGACAAGTTGCCAAACGTAATTGAAAAACACAAGATAGAATACGGGAAGTTCAATCACATCGATTACTTATGGGGTGTGGATGCCAAGACTCTCGTCTATAATTATGTAGTTAAAATGCTTAAGCGTGTATAACAGTAATCATTAACAAAATTAAAAAGAAATTGTTCATAATGAAGAAGGATACTATTTCGTTAAGTCGACTCCGGACCACTCGGCCAATTGAAATTCGTTCAAAGCGCCTCTTGCGGATATTGAGTAAAGTTTTTAGATTTTTCAATGGTAACTACTAATGCTAAAAACTAGAGCATCTACAATGTCGGTGAATCCATAGTCGCGCACGATTAAAATTACAAAGGAAATATTATTCTCCGTATTCCGCATTATCGCTTGCCCCTTCATTGCCGTCGGAAACTCAGGGCACAGTCACAGGACACACGTATGGAGGTGTATAAGTAGGCAGCATTCGTGGAGTTTTATCCAGTGACCAAAATCTAGCTCAGGTATAGCAAAAGTTTAGTATTTAAGAATAGTTAATTGTCCAGGAGTTCCTCGTCGTAGTTTTCGTATTTCTTAAGAGACTAGAAAAATAAGAGTCTACGTCCCTGACGAAAGATTCGATCGTCGTGCTATCTCTCGGAACTTGTAAGAATAATTGCGTACGAGAAAACAATGCTTGTGGTCGGTAAAGACGTGACATTTGTACAGGCTCCACGTGAAAAATTGTCAGATCATTCATTCAGTTCTCTCTCAATTATAATGAAAGTAGAATTTAAATAATCGTGATGCTGGAGAAATGTGCGCTGAACTCCGTTTTGCTCGAAATTTCGCTAGTCTAAAATCGTTAAAGTTCAAGATGATTTCCCGAGGTCCGGAGTCCCCTTAATAGCACGGCGGATAATATTATATCGTTATATACCAAGTAGGTACCCTCGATATCAAGTGTTAATTGGTTATTTCCACAAAAAATATTTATAATCAGAAATCCTGTAAATTAAACCATGATATTTATTAATAAGAAATCATGAAAAAACAGTGTGCCAGTTATCTACCCAGCCGGATAACATATCTGACCCGTTACAATATTAGTCGTCATTCAAATTTAATTAAAAAATTCTCCGCAAGGGGCGCTGTACTGTCACGCGATGTCTACCTCAATTTAGCCTCAGTATCAATTTGATAGCGAAGGGGAATGTACGCATGCTCCTCGCCTCGTAGATTGGCGACTGCAAATAGTTTCAAAATAAATTCATACGATAGTGCAGTGACGACCATTGGAATCTGAACGTATCTCATTGAAGAACAACAAGCTCCTTCGACTTAATATTATCCGACTATAAACAGGTACGTAAGCATCGCAGAATCCCCTTTCAGTGCAGCTCCTCTAATATGGACCATTCGATCGATACTCTCTGGATGACTCGATACACTTTGAATTGGGGTCGGGGTTCTTTTAATTTGGATATTACAAAGGCGTAACATATGCTTCAAAATTGGACACCAAATCTCCAAACAAGACTATCAAGCATTCTTCCAAATTTCTCAGTGCATTTGGAATCCTGTATACCTATATTGATATACCCTCTCGGAGGAATGTCAATCCCATTTGACGTATGGTGCTTATTCTATTTTTCGTGGTGACTTACGTAAGAATCCGCCCTCACACTCTATTATATACTTCTCAAGGATACACAATTTTACTGAATGTATGCCAAGAGACATTGAAACTACACGGAATAGTTACCATATTTCCTCTAGCATAGTTTCATCATACCCGCCAGAATCTACAACGTATACACACACGAATATCAATGGAACAAAAGCAAAGCTAACAAATTGGGCACCGGAAGACTTCAATGTGAAACACTACGAATGAAAAATCCCGCGTCAGCCTCTGATACAAAAATAAGAAAAAATGGCTCCATGTAGGAAGCGCGCCTCATTAATTTGATCTCAATGTTAAATTAAAGCACGGGCCTTTGTAACTCTTACACGTGTAAAATCTGACATCAGTTTTCTACACCTGTAGTTTAATGTACGTCAATACGTGCGAATGAGTCGGATCCCGGTCTTTGAGATCTACAGGTCGAAACAGCTTTCACTACGTGATATGGCTACAGGGAGAAATCAACGTTGGTCGTGTGTACGTTTTCCAGTCGACCAATAATCAGATGGAACATTAAATACATGACACATGATGTATTTAATCAATGGATTTTGTATATCTAAATAATGACGAGGTTAACAATGAATAATAAAAACAATGAAGCTTGACAGGCGATCAGTATAAAATAGAGGATCGATTGTCAGCTGATATTATCAATTTGGAATTTCCTTCGATAGGTGAAGCAATACTTTTTTTTTTTTTTTTTTTTATTAAATACTATTTATTTTACGTCTATATTTTTGTATGCTCTGATTATAGTAAATATACAATGAGAAACTGACACCGTTAGTCGGAGCGCTCTACTTGACAGCAAGTCGAAGATCTCTTCTGCCTTTCTAAAAGTCGAATGCCGTGGCGATGCTCTGCAATTCGTGAGAAGAATAGTAGACGTCCGTTGCTCCAGAGACGATAGGAGAGAGAGTCTGGAGAAGGAGAGTCACTAAGAGATTGGCAATAAATATGTATAAGGAGAAGGAGTGAGAGAGGAGGAGATGGGTGAAGGGAGTAAGAGGAATGCTGAATTCGCAGTTATTCGAACTACGCGTTTGGAAGTCAGGGCCGGTGGCTCAGCCGGCAAGAATCGAATTCCATCGGCAACCTGGTGGAACTTCGTACCCGCTACGTTTCTTTCTCTTTCTCTTTCACCTATCAGTCACACGCTATCTCGCACTGCACGATATACTACGAGAAACCATGAAACCGGTGCGACGAGTTCGCATGCCAGGAACGTCATATCCCGTACTCCAGGCTATTAAATCGGAGTCTTTTACATCCGTGGTATTATATCGACGAGAACTTCATGCACGACTTATTTCTTTTGCAATAATCCGAGGTTAAAAGTCATACAGTGTTTCATCCCTTACTCTGGCACTCGTGTTCATCGATCTTCAGCCCCCAAGTTGAGCTTTGCTAGAGTTAACGATTCCGAGACCAAAATAAACCAGCGTCACCAATCCCTGGGATTCCACGTAACTGTAATGGAGAAAACTTTTTCCGTTGGTGGTAAAACGGTGAAAAATCGGTTTGTCTAACGCAAACCATTGGCAGAGTCAGAATGCGAATTTTCAAATGAATTCATGCACTTCGTGCATGTAAGTGCGTCTGCGGTAAGGAAGAGTTCACTGTGGCATTCATCGAGCCGTATGTAGTCATCTCACGGGCCAGAACGTGACGGTATGCATTATAAGATGCATGCATTAAAAAATCTTTTTCTTGCTTCTTTTAGAGTCGTTAGAGCAATCTTTTTTAATTCTACGATAATCTCCCTACTGGTCAGCTACAATAAATGTGCATAGAAATGCACCGTGAAGAGGCACGATAAAGGCTAAGTAGAGACTCAATAGGTGGATTTCTCATGTATGCCAGGCTCTTGTGCTCAAAAGAGATTGTACTTTCGTCTCTCCAGTAGTGAGATTCTGGCACAGTTGAACATTCGAGAAATGCCGATCAGTAAAGGAGAGAGGGAGAGTATCCCATAGAACCCCACGTAATACTATCTTCGTGTATTCACGATGCACACGCGTGTCTTTATTCCTTTATGTCAGAACGAAGGAGTGGGAGAGAGAGAGGTCTCAGAATCAAGAAAGAGGTGGGGACAGGAGGAGGACGCAAGAGAGAGTGGGAGAACTGTATACACGAACCATCGTGACTCTCCAGTCGAAAAGACCTGGTCAGTACACTCGGTGCGTCGAGCAATTCTACAATTTGCTCTTGGTAATTTCATAGTCAGTATAAAGTCTCTGATAAGTCGTTATAAAATCGGGTAACAATATAATTGATTTTATACATATACCAAGTCGATAAGACTATAAAACTAATCGAAGAACAATTTTGACGATCTTGCCAAATCTCTGCTGCGTTTAAATTAGAGTCAAGCCCGTCAGGTAAACTATATTTGAATATGAACAATGTTATTATGATACATCTATATTATAATTGAATAATAATATACTCTATCATCGTATCACGATTTATAATTCGTTCTGGCTAAGAAAACATATGGATTAACTTTATATTATCTTCTTCGATACGAGATTGTGTCTTCGTAAGAAAATCATTGCAATCAGAAGAACGAACAAAGATCCCACGACAAGCTAAGACATTTCAAACGAGATACCAGACTGTAACTCTACAGTCTTTACTGGTGTGAAATAAGCTTTACATGGACATAATTTATACAGCTACGAAGAACCTTCTCCGTACTGAATGTCGAGCTTGGTTCCCGGTCACACGCTCAGCACCCACACACAATTACGACTCAATGACGTTTTAAACCTGGAGCCTGAATGTGTATAATAATCTTGTATAGTATATATCAGGTGCATAAGTATATGCGTGAGATCTAGCCTGCGTGTTGCGTACGACCGCCTGGGTAATTGACACTGACTCGCGAGAGTCAGGAATGTATATTGCTCGAATAGCGGGTGTCCGTCCGTACCACTCGCCGCCTGTTTGTGCTCCGATCGGCGATATAGCCATGACGCAATTCTCCATCGCGATTCCCTCCTACGTATTTTGTCAGAAAACTACATACCGGGATTCCACCATTCCGTTATACATGAAATAGCACATGAGCGTATACGATATTTAAATATTTTTTTCTTTTAACTTGTCCGTACTTGATTGGCTATTTGATTAATGAGGATGTATGTTTCATGTATGGTTTAGGAAATGTTTGACTGTTGTTTATATTTATCGTTGGTTTACTTTGGTTTTGTATTCTTCGATTTTTCTTGTAGCTTTGCGCATTTTATTCTTACTAGCTTGCGCCATTGTGTAAGGTTATATAAAGTAACGTGGGAACGCGCGAGAACGACGCAGGAGAAAACGATGGTCAATTATTAATGAAGGTTGCACATATTTTTCTAACTGTCAAGAGTCTTCAAGGATTTTTTTTAATCGTCTTTGCAATTGTCTCTTGCTTGCAGATTGCAAATGGACGGATCCGCTGAGACCAGACAAGGATGAAGGCAGTTGAGCAACAGCAGCAGGATCACAACTCGATGGATTCGAGTGAGTCTGTCGCCGTCGGTGGCGAGTACGCCTATCGACCTCTTATTACGAAGCATAGACGGGCTGGAAGCACAGGAACTACTGGGGACGAGGAGTACACGACTGACGAGGATGAGCTTTACGCCGACGAGACGGATTGTGCTGGTACCAATCTACATCCGCATCCTATCCTTAAGTCGGATCTAGCTAGAGCAGCAACTGATCTGTTTGGGTATGCTAATAAGAGGGATGACGAGGATGAAGAACCTACGAGTCTCTTTGATGAGGAAGATAGCAGTAAGGCTCATTCACCTAGGGATGTGAATCCTGATAAGGCACCATCACCTTTTACGTACAACGAGGAACACAACCAAGCTACCTTGACGAAACAGCAACAACGAAATTCGCCTACTCGCGAGGAATCGAAAAAATTATATAATTCTGTGGAATCGAAAAATGAAGAAAAATATCATGAGGGATCTATCGATCAGGTCACTAGACTTGCAGATCTTAGAATAGGAAATGAGTATAGTACCGAAGAATCAGAGTCTTCAGGAAATGCTGTGGAAGTTCCAATTTCTAAGGGAACTGGAGAGAGTCAGGAATCTCCTAGAAAGTTGTTATCGCTTCCCAGTGGGACAAGGCAACAAATCAAGTCTGAGGTATTTATTCTTAGTAGTATTTAAATGTAACAGACTACAAAGAATTTGTTGAAAGTTTTGCTAATATTTCTTTTCTACAGGTGGAATCTCAAGTACGGCCAGAATTGTGTCCGTCGAGGACGATGACGTCCTTGGAGAACGAAGGTCCCCCATCCCCAACGACTATACAGTGGGGCAGAGCTGTGGCGGAAGTTAAGGGACATGCAGTGGCTAAACTACAAGACGAGCTTAAAAGGGCTCACGAGGAATTGAAACTCAAGGATGAAGAAGTGGCCAGACTCTCAAGAATCCGGCAAGACGTTGAGGCGGAACTCGAGGAACTCACTGCGAGTCTCTTTCAGGTATGTCAACACAGACTTACTTTCTCCTACTACGTAGACCTCTTCGAGTACTCTGACCTAGTTATTAAATGTAATTCATGCATTACTGAAGGAGGCTCACAACATGGTACGAGAGGCGAATGTGCGACAAGCTACCGCCGAGAAGCTTCTTGCTGAAAGTCGTATGAAGAATGAAGTTCTCGCGGCAGAAGTGGCTGCTCTGAAGACTCTGGTGCTTACCTCGACACCCGCCAGACCAAATCCACATTTGCATCCGCAAATTGATACCAGAGGAAGATCCGGAGACGACGGACAGCAACAGGGACTGTTTGCAAAGAAGCACCGAAGATCGCCTTCGCATTTCAATCTTAAGTATGGACGAGAAAACTCACCTCCGGAGTCTCCAGTCAAGGAACAACGAGCTTCGCTGCCTAGCGACAGGGACATGTTCGACCGTGACAGGGAGAAAGACAACAAGGAAAGGGATCGCGACAGGGAACGTGAGAGAGACAAGGAAAGGGACCGCGAGAACAGAGACTTTGGGCTTGAGGTCGATCCTCGCGTTCACACGGAATTTCTAAGGTGGAAATTAAATCCTTGCGTCGATAAGAGCGATCCTTTTGTAGCTAGGATGTTTCGGGAGGATATAGATCTCTGTTTAGACTTTGCCAATATGGAACTCGGTGCTAAGGTTAGACAGGCTGTCCTGGATGGGATCATCTTCATCGAGGCCATCAGCGATAAAAGCAAACTCGCCTTTCCCAAGTAAGAATCTTCTCTTAATCCTTAACTTCAGACTGAATTTTACTCTTATTTATTTGATCATTCATTCTCTTTTAACTTGATGATGTCTTCTTTCCCTTACAGGAAGTGCGCACTGCTAGAGGCACCCCGACAATGTCACTACCGGATGAGATTGGGAGATCAGGAGAACCAGTGGCACTGTATCTCACAAATCTGCCGCAATCGAGTGAGTTCTCTACGTTCCATTTAGTACGGGACTTAAGATGGCGAAATTCCTGGTCTATTTCAATATAGACTTATCTACGTTACCTTGCAGATCATAGCGGTTTGTGATTTTCTCAACTACCTACGGTACATCGAACGTGGCCTTGTTAAAAGTTCAGGTGACTCTTTTAGACATTAATTTAATGACCATGAGATATCGTTATCAATGTCTCTCATACCGATTCTTAGTCATTCCTTAGTTTAACGAATAATTTTGTTTACTTTTCAGTCCATGACATTTACTGGGAGATTACTCGATTACGAAAGGAAATGGTTTTCGCACGTTTGGGCTTAGCTTTATCATCTTAAAGTCCTAATATCCATATACCTAGTCGAGAATTCATATTACTAAGATACATCATACTATATCATTACTAGCCGATCGTCGCTACACAAATCAGGAGGACTCATAGGTATTGCTGGGATATAAAAATAGCAGAAATACAAAGCCATCTTTAAAAATGGCTACGGAACCATTATATGCTGTACGGGAACGACACAGAATCTTATGCACAATTTTTTAACGACATAATATATTCATCCTTTGTTATGTCGCTATCTGTCACAAGGACGGGGCGATAATGATTAATTGTGATTATGAAAATTGTTCCGAAGCGATTTGTGGATAAAAATTATTATCATAGATAAAATGGAAAACAGAGGAACAAGGATCGAACTAAGAGTGAATGATTACGCATGCTAGGAGAGAATACATGACTTGTTATTATTATATTTCTCGACATAGGTTTATAATCGTTTTGTCATGTCGTTATTAAAAAGCGAGGAATTTGTAAATAATATATAATACTCTGTACATCCTCAGGATACAAGTTCTGTCATTTTTTTAAATTTTTTTCTGACAAAATCTGTGTTCGGGATGTACAAAATTCAAGCTCGCCGAGTCATCGGTATATAAATATTATCCTAACGTTGTACCGTGTATATATTATACCATTTGGAGGGAATTTCGAGATCTTTTAATTATCGTCACAAAGTGACGGGAACTTTGGTGCTTCGGTGAAGAAGATGAAAAGAAAAAAAAAAATCGATTTTTACGCCGGGCTCAATTTTTGTTTCGTCAGAGGGACCGCGAGGGGCTGCCTGGAAACATTCCGAATTACTTGATAATTTGCGTCAATCATTTTTTTATATGACAATTGACGGTATTTGTCTTCCATATATGATACCAATGAAATCGGACTGCAGACAGATAGGATAAAAAGGATATAAATCCATTAGAAATGATCCTCCATTTTTTTTTTCCCCCGCTGCGAATCGAACCTGTTGCAATTGCCAAATCTGCGTATTTTATTGCAACGTAGGAAAATTGTGCCGACTCAGTGATACTAGTATAGGTTTTTATGTAGAAAGATCGTAACACTTGTGAAATTTTACTGTACGATACATATTTGTAAATAGCGTATAACTTTGGAAAGTCCCTGATGAATCTCTTGTATTTAATGAAGGAAGTAATAAAGATTATTGCTATTATCAAGTATGAATCTAGACGTGGAACTTATGTAAATACCAGAATATAATAAATATGTAAATACCAGAATGGAGCTGCTTGAAAAACAGCTGTGCTCAAGTGTTTAGTACGGCTTAGAGCGTCAAGCTGTACCCACCGTGGATTGCGCTCAGTCATAGCAAAATCGCGGTTCCAGAGAAATGGGCAATAGAAGCCAACCTCTTTGCTTACCAGGGCCATCCAAAGGAAGGCCAATGCCCCGAACTGGAAATTGTCGTTCCTGTCCCTCAAAATTGTCGTAATTCGCGTAGCTCGACTGTTCGTCACTCTTCTGAGAACACGAGGTGACGAGACCATGTGGATTCGACCTTCTATACAGGGTTATTCAGTAGAAACATACCACCTCAACATATTTCTACCATAGAAATCAAATGGACGGGTTAACTTAAGGTTGTGCGTTTAAACTGAATAACCATGTATAAGTCCAGGTTACAGTAGGATCGATTAGAAGAAAATTCAATAGAATTCATGAGTGCGGTTTCAATAAAATTTATTCAACGAACAATGCAATACAGTACAGATATAGCGGATACAATATTATCATAGTATCGGTAATATACAATTTTATTACAATACAGATAATATAGAATATTAATATATACAATACAATATGCTTGTTTTGGCTTCTTTACAATTATAAATCATTAATTATTTTAAAAAGATGCACCATGCCTGTGTAAGGCTACCAGGTGGGTACCGCAACATCTGAATAGCGAAAAAACTGCGAAGGTTGAACGTACCTTCTGTCGATATATCTGCAAAAATATAAATAACAGCAATTACTAATTAATGAATATAAATTGTGGAGTTGAGCGAAAGGTGGATTTACGTGATCTTGCCTGTGTATGGCAACCGTCTTGTTTTTGATTTCGTAACACTGTAATGAACAATGGTCTTGTACATTGTTGAACACTAGCGCCGTGTCTACAATATGGCTAAGTAGTCATTTAGCATTTGACACGTATGTCGATCTTACTCGTTTTATGAGTTTTACATGCCGATTATTTGTAAAATACCGTAAATCCATAATATCTACGCAAAATAAACTAAGTCTCAGGTACGTGAATTGGTATTCCTAAAAAAATGGCCATGTTGGTGGAGTTTTGCACGCAATATATGACTAGACTAACTCCTGGCATAACCTGAAGCCTGTGACAATAAATTGCTTCAAATGTGATTACATATAATTTTTTTGAGAGGATACTAATCCTTTCTTGTAAGATTGTATTTGATATTGAGAGAATTACTTTTGTTCTAGAGATTTGAAAGTACCGAAACATTGGTGAAAATTAGAAGATCAAGTTTTAAAAATGAGTTCTGTTGCGGAACAACCTTGTTATACGCTTATAAACATACCTTCGGATGCAGAGCCGTTAAATGAACTGCAGCTGAAGCAGGATCTAGAGAAGGGTGATGTTAACGTGAAGGTTGAAGCCCTGAAGAAGACCATCCATATGATAATTAGCGGTGAAAGACTTCCTGGTCTCCTGATGACCATTATAAGATTTGTCTTACCGCTGCAGGATCATACGATCAAGAAACTCCTTCTTATATTCTGGGAAATTGTTCCGAAGACTTCTCCTGATGGGAAACTCTTGCAAGAGATGATCCTCGTTTGCGATGCGTATAGAAAGGATTTGCAACATCCAAATGAATTTGTTAGGGGATCTACTTTAAGGTAGTGAATCTTTTTCAGTTCAATTCCTGATAGCTACTAATGAATTCGCTGGTGGTGTCCAGGTTTTTATGCAAGTTGAAGGAGCCCGAATTACTGGAACCTCTTATGCCTGCCATCACAGCTTGTTTGGAGCACCGTCACTCCTATGTTCGTCGAAACGCAGTCTTGGCAATCTTCACTATCTACAGGAACTTTGAGTTCCTTATACCCGATGCACCGGAACTGATTGCCAAGTACCTAGAAGGTGAACAGGATATGTCCTGCAGACGAAATGCCTTTCTAATGCTATTACATGCTGATCAGAGCAGAGCTTTAGCATATTTGGCTGCTTGCTTGGATCAGGTTCCTAGTTTTGGGGATATTTTACAACTTGTCATTGTTGAATTAATCTACAAGGTAAACAATCTTACATAGCAGTTTTTTTATCGTGAAATCAAGCCAAATTGATGTAATATTTGTAATACTACAGGTATGCCATGCAAATCCATCGGAGAGAGCACGTTTCATCAGATGCATTTATAGTCTACTGAATTCCCCAAGTGCTGCAGTTCGCTACGAAGCTGCTGGCACACTGGTTACGTTATCAAGTGCTCCAACTGCAATAAAGGCTGCTGCATCTTGCTACATAGAATTAGTTGTCAAGGAAAGCGATAACAATGTTAAATTAATTGTTCTGGATAGGCTGATCGCAATGAAAGACAGTCCTGCACATGAAAGGGTTCTCCAGGATCTCGTCATGGACATACTCCGTGTTCTTGGTACATATCATTTATGAGACTCAGAAGTACAACAAATACATTTATTTAATTTCCGATTAAACAGGTTCTCCAGCTTTGGAAGTTCGTACGAAAACCCTCGCCTTGGCGATGGACCTGGTGACTAGTCGCACCATCGAGGAAATGGTCCAACTCTTAAAGAAGGAAGTCCTGAGAACTGCGGGCGGGGAACACGAGGATGCTGGAAGATACCGTCAACTCCTAGTGAGAACTCTCCATGCTTGTTCCATCAAATTCCCTGATGTAGCTGCTACTGTGATTCCAGTATTAACAGATTTCCTGTCGGAGAATAATGAGGCGGCTGCAACCGACGTCCTGGTGTTTGTCCGAGAAGCAATTCAGCGATTCGAGCCGCTACGAGCATTAATAATCGAGAGACTCCTGGAAGTAAGAAACATGATGAAATAGCAGTAAAATCTCCGCGGTTCTCTACTTCAGGATTCCTGAATTCTTATCCATCTAATCTGTCACCAGGTCTTCCCTCAAATCCGCTCAGTAAAAGTACACCGTGCGGCACTGTGGATCCTGGGTGAGTATGCGACTTCGAAAGAGGATATAGAAGCAGTGCTGAGCCGCATCAGAGCTGCCTTGGGTGAGTTACCCTTGGTGGAAGCTGAAAACAAAAGGCAGGCTGGTGAAAAACCTCTGGAAGATGGAAGTACTCCTGCGACCCCAGCACAGCTTGTAACATCCGACGGAACTTACGCGACTCAAAGTGCTTTCAGCGCAGCTTCATCTGGTATTTGATCACATTACAAACAAAGTCAATGTGTTCCCTTTAATTCTTTTAATGTAACATATATAATTATTTGAAATAGCCAAAAAGGAAGAGAAACGTCCAGCTCTGGTACAATACATGATGGAAGGAGATTTCTTTATTGGCGCTTCTCTGGCTACGACCTTATCTAAGCTGGCACTGCGTTACAAGAGTTTGGAAACAAATGCGAAAAAGAGTAACCGAATGCAGGCAGAAGCAATGCTAATTATGTCCAGCGTATTACAATTAGGACGATCCGGATTATCAAGCAAGGCTATGACCCATGATGATGCCGAGAGGATATCTCTATGTCTGAAATCTTTGGCTTGTCCAGCTCCTTTGATACAGAATGTGTTCACCGAGGGTTGCCGTACGGCACTTGGTCGTATGTTAACTGCCAAAGCCGAAGAGGATTCCCAAAATCAAAAGGTACTCCACTACAAGCATAATCAATAGGTTTATAAAGTTATAGAAACAAGTACTTCATTTTTTAATACATGCAGGCTAAAGAAAAACCAGGAAGCGTCGTTCAAGTAGACGATGCCATACAATTTGTACAACTTAGCCGAAATTCTGATCTAACCGGTGGAGCTGGTGATGTTTTTGAACAAAGTCTAAGTGCAGCGGTTGCTGGAAGACCTGGTTCAGGTGGTGACGCACCAGCTCCTAGCGCCCTGAGCAAAGTCACCCAGCTTACAGGCTTCTCAGATCCAGTATATGCCGAAGCTCTCGTTCACGTCAATCAATACGACATTGTTTTGGATGTTCTGATCGTTAACCAAACCGAAGACACACTGCAGAATTGTACCCTGGAGTTAGCGACAATGGGAGATCTGAAACTGGTTGAGAGACCCCAGCCTATAGTGCTGGCGCCCCGAGATTTCGCGAGCATTAAAGCCAATGTAAAAGTGGCGTCAACGGAAAACGGCATAATATTTGGAAATATTGGTAATTTTCACTAGAGAACAAAAAAAATCAATATTCAATTACTTTAATCATCGTAATACCTCATTTCGCAACTTTTCTAGTATATGACGTCTCTGGCGCTGGATCAGACAGAAGCGTCGTAGTTCTGAATGACATTCATATTGATATAATGGATTACATAGTACCCGCTACATGCACCGACGCAGAATTCCGCCAAATGTGGGCAGAATTTGAATGGGAAAATAAAGTGTCCGTGAACACAAGCCTTTCAGACCTAAGGGAGTACCTGGCGCACCTGCTGAAATCTACGAATATGCGTTGTTTAACGCCTGAAAAGGTGCGTACACATTGAGTACTGCTATTACCTTTATATTACTGAACGATGTACCAGGGTGATCAAAATATGTATTTTTTTGTTGTTACCATTTAGGCACTTTCCGGACAGTGCGGCTTCATGGCGGCGAATATGTATGCAAAATCGATATTTGGCGAGGATGCCCTTGCAAATTTATCCATTGAGAAGCCATTAAATAAACCTGACGCACCTGTCGTGGGTCATATCCGGATTAGAGCTAAGAGTCAGGGTATGGCTTTATCCTTAGGTGACAAAATCAACACTGCGCAAAAGGAATCGCAGAACAAAGTAGTGCAAGCAGCCTGAGGCATATTCCTGCCTTTCGAAGAAGCTGTTCCTGCTAAGAAAAACTTTTTACAACGAGTCCCGGCAACCGAATGTCAACGGAATTTGCTATAGTACATTTGGTCGGTGTCATATTTTGAGTACCTTGCCAGAATATTATACAGTGCATCTATAGTAGAAAGAAAAAGTACGTGTTAAATATTTCATTCATCTAAGCTATATAATAACCATGGGCAACCATATATTATTAATTTCCATTAAACATGGTCCATGCAAAAACAAATTATGTATTTGTAGCTGAAAGAGTATAATAATAAAATAAATATACATATGATCCAATCACTGAGTTTCATTTTAACTTAACATCGATCCTCATAGACGTTATGGATCATACGACGTGTCATTAGGGTAAAATTTCATCCTGGCTATTTCAAGCACCCCATGATATTTATATTCCATATACACCAAACGTTTTTATAATCCGGAATTAAAAATTTCAAAATACTTCTCTAGACTTATAGCCAACCACCACCTCTTCTGGGCGATCTGCTGGTAGCTATCCGAGGTGATTTAGGTTCGATTTTCACCAACCTTTGCCTGTCCTCTCTTTGCATTCCTAGATCTGGTGTAACTGGAATAATAGTTACTTCCGGTAACTTATTGGGACTAGGTATCACTCTGTGTCTGGATCTTGACAAATTTCCATCAATAATAGGACTTGTTCCGGAAGCAGATGATGCATTGGAGCACTGCTTCGTTCGTGGCTTATCAGGGGAACTTGCAGAATTTGGTGCAACAGTTAAATTCTGTGCAATCTTTGAGATATTACATTGTAGACTATTGTTATCTCCAATTGGTTTCCTATTAGAGCAGTGTGCATTATGATTTGATGCTCCATTGACTCTTCCATCTCCATTATTGTTAGGTGTTTTCCTTTTTATCACACGAGGAGGCGAAGATCTTATTGAAAGTAAAGGCTGAGGACTTTTCTTATATTTCTCATCCTCGTATCCCATAGCCACTGGAGGCTTAGACTGTGTAAGCACAAAAATCTGTTTAGCATATAATTTATACTGCTAGTCAATAGTAATAGTAATATTAATAACAGGAATAATTTTCTATGTACATACCTGATTTTGAGGAACTTGAGGCTCTGGTGTTAGAGATATTCTAGGTGTTTCTGAAATTGATACATTGTCTGTCTCCACGATTTCACGAAGAACGTGCAAAATAGTAGCAGCAGTACTCTGTGGAAGCTGAACAGGACTGACAAGAGGCAAAGGACTTCTGGCATTGAGTCGACGTGCCTCCTCTATGGCTCTCTTTAGACTTTGCTGACTTTGCAACGAGGCTTTGCTATTGCTCTTACCAATTTGAGAGCTCTGTACTACGCTATCGACGACCTAAGGATTTTTGATAAAGTACACCGACCCCAAAAGAAGAGCAGGGTATTAACAAAATGGATCTTTCCTACCTGTCCCCAACGTCTTTCTGCTGATCTAAGCACTGCCAGTCTTGCTACTCTTTTCCACCTTGCAATATTGTCTTCTCCTTCCACAGGCTGCTGCAGTGCCAGCTCTTCTTGATTCCCTTCATCGGTTAGTCCAGTCATGGGACCAGCAACTTGAAAGTCTTTCATCAGCCTCCGCTCCCAAACCCGCATCCTTCTTCCAGGAATCGCTATAAATGTCTTTGTCATTTAAACCAACAATGACAATTCACTTTTACTTACTTTTCTCCCTAGTATCGATGCCAGCAATGTCCATTCCATTCTTGTTCAAGATGTCGAGAAGTTCGCAACGCCAAGACGACAAGTCAGATTTCAATTCATGAATATCGTCCTCAGTCACTGGTTCCATTTCATGTTGGGAATGTGCATTTACCACGTATCTCCATACCAAAGCTCTCATGACGGCACTGTATCTAAAATCAGAAAAATAATGCATAAAGTGAAATCATTAAAAAATGTTCAATTCAATTTCTCCTATATAATTTTACTTGTGCTCTTTCGCTCGTCTGGGAATGCTACAACGTTTTGCAGCATTTTTCTTATAAAATCCACAGAGCCGCAGAAACATTTTAGGCGCCGGAAATATATTAAACGGAGGTGGAAGTGTATCACCTTCTTCAAAGTAACTCATCCACAATTTCGTCCTAGCAAATTTCCATTCTGTATCTGCATGCTCCTCTATCACAGCATAACTGTTACTCATCATGGCGATCAGCAGATTCAAAAGAACAATTATATTGATAACAGAATAAGAACCGAACATCAGAAGACCCCAGAATCTAGTATAAGACTTGATACCTGCAACAACAAAAAAACCGTAGATACCAGAAACAATAGGAAAATTGTTAAGTAGTTTTTGCAATTACCAGTAAGTTCAAAGGTGTCTATTCCAATTCCACCAAAACTGGCCCAAAACAGACTTTGACAAGATTCAAATAAGCTACTGAACCTACAACAAACATTGCCAGGAATAAAAGTATCTCTTAAGTTTTTATATAAATAAAAAAATAGATTTCTAGGTACCTTCGCCAACGTATACAAGCGTCACTCGCTGCATCCCATCCAGGATCAGCAATTCCTGTGTAACACTTGCTTTTCTCCAGCTCAGCAAAGTACCAAAGTAATTGATTGAGGCCGCAAGCAAAGGCAAACAGGACGAGAGTATATATGAAAAAGAATTTGACAATATCAATGACCATTCTACCAAGGGATATCTGCAGAGGACCAAGGTGTGGATTGATGCTGAATAAATGAACAAGTTTAAGAGCGCTGAAGATGTTAGCCGCAGCGAAGAGACCCTCAGCTATTAATTGAGGGTCAAAGTCACCCCATTTCTCCCGAGGAATAAGAGCAGCAGATTGATCCATCTGTATTTCCGCCCTTTGCTGCATGTAAGCCGCCACCCTAAGAATGGCGGTGGCCACGTAGAGGGTATTCCTGGTGAAGTCAATAAAGTTCCAAAGATCCCTGAGATAAGCACGAAGTCCATCAACGTATACCTGGTGTGCATTGAAAAAAAAAACAGATAGAGAGAATATAAAATGAAAGATAAAAGAAAAAGAGGATAACAATATAATCAATAAAGATCAGTTTCAGCGATTGGTCTCGCGTCAGAGAAATCGATTGACCAATTCACATCTGGAGATATCGGTGTCTTTTAGGTATTACGCAACTGGTTATTTACCTCTCTCGTTTCTTGCCAGATGAATCCCACCACGTATATCGCGATCAGACATTCCAATGGCGACGGACCGATACCACGTTGCTTTATCAGATCTTCATCAAGCGATCCACTGGTCTGATCGTTTCCAAATAATCTGAATACCTCCACCTCAGCCCTCTGCGATACCAGAATGAGAACCACTGCAATTTGCACATAGAAACTACGTCAGCACTTACTACATTCTCTATTATCTATAGTTATAATAAAATATACCTAAAACTCGTTAGTTTCACTTACAAAGGAAGAATAGGTAGGCTGAAGCGTGAATAAGAAATTTCATAAATGGTCTACGCAAGAGCTGACCAATCCTCGAGTCTGGTGCCAACAGATAGATGATACAGTAAAAAGGAAATAGTAAAGCAGTCTTGAGAACAATTCCGACACGTCGACTGCTGGACATCCTACGAAATCCAGGAACACCCTCGTACCTGGAATTCCAATATATCTAGTAAATTGCTGCTGCGCATTTCAATTGGAAAGAGTAGTTGTTATTTTAAAATGAATACCAGATAGCAGCTAGTAGTTGCTGTACATGCGCATGAGAAACAAAATGCTTTTGCTTATATTGAATGGCTAATTCCAATCTGGTAAGTTGCTTGGGATTCGTAGCGCCATCCTCTTGCGGATTATAAATTAGAATGGTATTTAGTTCTGCGGTGGTTCTGGCTTGTTGGAGCAAGTCGACAGCAAACCTTAACAAGAAAATGGAAAATACGTTGCTGGCGCAACTCAACATGGATATCAAAGAACATTGCATTGTATTTCAAAATATTATATTAAACACTCACTTCTCCACTTGTCTTCTTAATCTCAAGTATTCGGCACGATTTTCCGGCACAGCAATTGCTAGTTCTCGCAATTCCCAGCTTAATTGGAAGGCCGTCATTAAGGGATCCGACGAACTTAGTGCGATTAAACTAGGACTAGCCAGTGCTTTGTATTCTGAAATTCTTGTACTGGAATGCCGCAGTGGATCACCTATACAAAAAAATGATCATTTCGGATACAATGTTTTTTATAGAAACATTAACATTTTAATTACATAATAAATTCACGTTCACCTGTTGCAGAACGTAAGCAATCGGCACAGCCGCATTTGACGTCGTGAGGCATTGGGAGGGTGGCGCCTCTGTCCAGTAACAATTTCAAAATTTCAAAATTGTTGCGCTGTGCCGCCAAGACCAGTGGCGTCATATCCGGCGGATATCTTGCAGAAGCTGCATCAACTCTTTGCCAACTATGTACGATATCCTTGATATCGGAATCTGAAATACAAAGTTGAATAAAAAAAAAAAATCAATCCCAGTGTGCTTAAATTACACGAACCTTGCTCCTGATTTAATTCATTGGTCCTGAGCAGTTCCTCGTGCTCCAGAAGAAGTTCTACAGCCTCCACGAATTCCTGATCGATAGCATGAAGTAGAGCGTCCTTCGTCTCCACTCCCATAACCACAAGTAGTTCCAGCATTTGAAGATTTTCCGATTCTATAGCCAGAATTATTGCACTACGTCCCAAGCTATCCACGCAATTAACATCCAGTAATTTTATCTAAACATGCAATCAAAAATAGGTCCGTATAACGTGCAGTAACGATATAAGAGTCAAAGTATACAAACAGATCAAGTATAAACAAGAAAAAAAATCTCACGTTCACGTTCGGATTATTAGCCATTTGCAGCATCCTCCTGACATTAGGGAGATCACCACGTTCCACAGCCAAAAGATATTTCTTTTCCTCGATAGTGAGTGCTCGTGGAAGACGTAGAACGTAGCCATTTGAATCCTCTGGAGGTGCCTCGACCTCCTTGTCAGACTTCTCGTAACCCATCCTCACCCGGATCAGCCTCGTGACAGATTAAAAAAAAATGCTCTAGCAAAACCGTTGCATCCAGCCACCAAGTGAACGTCACACACATAAGGGGATCCTTAAGGGAATTCAATGGATGCCCAGTAGAATGTTCTTCACCTGGTTTCCCAGATTTTTCTGGTACGTACGATAGATCAAAAACTTCCAAGAAACAAACCTTGCAGGAATTTCACTGCCGAGTCGACAGATAAATTTAATATCTACTGCTGTGTACGCAAACTAAGAATGTGGGTTGGTCTAAACGCGCACAACATCCGAAGGCCTTCTTATATAGGGGTTGCTCCTAAATTGAATTGCTTGGCTTAACCAAGACCCTGTTTATTTCTACTTATATTTATAGTGAAACATGTATCAGCACACCCCTGGCTTTGCTCGATAGGGTCGCCGCGACTAATTTGCTTACCGATATCTTGTTAGTTGCTTGCTCCATACCAGCAATGCCAGCAACAGGGATTTAGAGGAGTAAAAGGTGCATAGACGGATCACAGGGGTTTCTGGGAATTTCCTAGGCTAATGAATATACTTCGGGAATAACTGTACATATATGCCTAAATATCATCAAACGTCTGGTCGTTATGTGCGTCTTAAAATACAGTTGAATATTTTGTCGGCACGTGCAGATGTGTACGTACGAGAACAAACGTACGAGAGCTTATAATGCGCAATACAGATGGCGCAGATAGCATGCACGTGCATTTCCACACGTTTTTTCTAAGGTATAACTATATTTTTAGGCATGGAAGGAATAGCAGTAACGATACAATACAAAGGTAACATTTTTTTTATCTAAGCTCTGGGGACTCTGTATTGTAAAATGTTAAATCCAATAAAAATCTTGTGCTGGATACTTTTATCACTTTCGTCCTTTCAAGGTATGAAGTTTTGTGCTACTTGTTGATTGTTCGAAATGCATCAGCTTGATAAGCGTCGTATTATAGAAAAACTGAATTTTAGAGAAGTCCATTCAGACTAACTCTGGTCTCACTCTCGAGACCTTTTAGTACTATTATATCAATTCTACCAGTCTGTTATCCTGGCCTCTCGCACCATCCCTTGAAGAGAAAAAAGGAAAAAAAGGGAAGCAGACTTTTCGATACCGCTTCGTGTCACTTGATCATCCAGACAGAATCCCAAGGGATTGCTCAGTACGGAATCCTTTTGGTTTCTTCGATTTTTCCCATGAGAAAGAAGTTTTCAAGATTTGCCTGTCAAGTACTGCCTATTAATTTATCCCGTTTCCCTTTTTTTTTTCAACCCTCACAATACGATTGTCCTTCTTTTTTATCTTCCTTTTTCTTTCTCAATCTCGCCCATCACTTTTCATCGTTCAACTTCAACTCTTTGTTTCGCTAGGACGACACTTTACGAAAAGTCATACGAGAACCCGGGACATTTGAATTGCAAATAGACTCGTTTACCCTCGTCCCTTTAGAATTTTTAATTATGACCTTTACCCCCGACTTTTCCAGAGCGTGGCTTAGGATTCTCAATCTTTTTTTTTTTTATACCCCAGTAATAGTACTTCGCAAAGAATGCCTACTAACCGACTCCGGTGACCTTGTCTCCCTTGCAATCCTACAGCCTGAAGCAAACCATTGCATTCAACGTTTACGAAAGCATTGCGCAAAAAGCACCGAAGTTTCCAAGCAATCTCGTAACACGTAGATCCATGGATCCTTAAGATTTTTACTGATTCTTATATATAACGCGTAAAAGAGAGACAAAGTTCCTATCGCTAAAATAATTCGAGTCCTACGTTGCTCATCAAGCTAAAACGACTACAAGTATCAGGAAGACTAAAAGAATTGCTCTAGGAAGATTTGAAGGAATTGAATCTTCAGATTGTGGCTTCAACGGAAATCAGAGGTGTTTACATTGAGGCTTTCCTCCCATGGCTATCTCTTTGCTTGATGTTTGTCCAGTGGCCGCATATACCCAACCTCACGGTCTCCAATGTCCAGTGACTTCTGCTTGAGCTCTAGTCAAATACAACAAAAAGATAAATAATGTTGAAATTTCAACTTCAAATGATTTCAATCCTTAGACTTTTTTTTCTCTATTTTCACTTAACAGCATCTTTTTCCAACGTCTCATCCTCGTCCCTTCCTGAGCCTGATCACGGTCTTGTCGTCCCAGCTTCCTTGTGCAGCAGTGAACGATGAACTTTCGTACCTATCACGGCCGATCCTTCGCAGATAGATCCTTGCTGTCTCAAAAGGGAGCAGAGGACTCATCCATTTGGCGTCATCATGAAAAATTACACAAGGATGATTAGCGCTTTTGGCAAAGCTTCCCGCAGCAAACTTTTACCTATTAAAAACTTCTTTGCTTAGGGAGAAGAGACGTGAGATCAGTTTACTTAGCTTGTTTCCACTTGCTCCCCTTCCTTCCTCGCGCCCTTTGCCAAAGGATCAGTTAAACCACCTACGTTTCTCTTTTCCAGACGAGAGAAGAGACAAAGTGCCGAAAATCAATACTGGACTTGGGTCATAGATCAAATTTGACAATGCTCAATTGAAATATGTAGCATCCGTCCGAAAGGACTCGTTTCGCCACGGAATAAAGCTACATGACTAAAACCGGATGTTATCGTAAAACAAGAAGAAGAAAAAAACACGAAACCGGAAACGGCCAGCACAACGAACCCTTGACAAAAGAGAGGGAAAGTGCAAAAAGTTAAACTGTCTCTAATCCAAGAAGGAAAGTTACATCCAGCAACGTTAACGCACATAACGCCGAATCTCCAACTCCAACGTAAGTCGCGTACATAACGGCGAATAATTTTTCGTTTTAAATAGTTCAAATGTATTCTCAAGGTCGTGACCGTTCAAATTGCGTAACACTCTTCTTCGACCTAACTAAAAACCTCGTGACCTGGACCGTAACCGTAGGAAAAAAAAAAACAAAAAGATCCGGAGCACCGCGAAACCAATGCAGGTAAGAAACCATATAGATTCTCGGTGTGAATGACGATTTATAATAAAGCCCGATAGCAGTACACGTTTTCGCTCACTGTGACAGAGTAAAAGTTGCGTGGAATCAGGTAAAGTAACTTCGAAAAGAGTGCGTGCGTGGGTGAAAGTAAATGGAAACATTCTCAAGAGTAAATTATCTGGATCGCGATCGAGAGTGAGATGACAGTCATAGATCGCGATCGCGGTTTTAAGCCGTGAGAAAAGGCTCCGTCAAGCGTTCAGAGTGTAATAAAAACACGGAGGCGTCAAGAGCAAAGAAAGAAGAGGACGAGGAAAGAGAAAAGAGAAAAGGAAAAAAAAAACGAGAGAGACAGAGGCATCCCAGAGTCATCGAAGGCGAATCGAATTGGTCGATGATCGCGGGTATATCAGATGCTCGATCGATCAAAGCATCCTCAGTGATCGGTAAGAGAGCAATCAGGGCAGATACAGTTAAACGTGCAACTTGCTCTTGTTTGTCTGCAAAAGTATTTGTTATCTTAGGGAAAGATATCGAGGGCAAAGAAGTGAGGGGAGGGGATTCGATAATACAAAAACAATAATTAAAAAACAAAAAAGAACGTCAACACATGGCGCGATTAATACTTTTGGTGTTACTGGTAGGATTAGTAGGATCGAGTCTAGCAGCTTCCAAGATAAGAAGAAAACCATTAAGATTCAGATACATCGAGGATCTCGAGGCATCCGCTACAAAGCACGGTACACGCGAGAGAGTCGTTTGCGCAAAAATATGTTCACTTTTATTTTTCAATGTTGCCCCCGCAAACGTTTTTACCGTCAAATGTCAGAATTTAAACGTTCCCTTCAGAATTTAGGTATGAACGCACCCTTAACGGAGGGAATGACTTAAGGTTGTATTTATCTTGGATTCGCAGGAGGTGGAGGTGGAGATGGTAGTAAACATCACGAGGAGGGTGGTGGCGCGGAACACAAGGAAGGTCATCATTCAGCTGAGGGTGAAAAGGGTGACAAGGTATTTAAGGGACAGTTACGCGTGTACTCGTGAGACTGACGGAGATAGAAAGTGACGTCACGATGGGCGCCATTACCAATTTCATTGTATGGCTAACAGCCGATGGTCTTAGGATACGAGGAAGATCGATTTTTAATAATGAAGGACGAAAAAAAGCAGTTACGGTAAATTGTATCCCTTTTCTTTTTAAGGGATACGAGAGTGCCCATGAGTACGACAAGGGTGAGAAGGGTCATCACAATGAGGAGGGTCACAAGCACAAATATGCGGAGAAGGGCGGCGAGGAGAAAAAGAAGCACGAGGAGGGCGGACATTACGGTGAACATCATCATGGTGAAAAGGGGGAGAAGGGTGCCAAGTTTGACGAAGAGGGAAAGCACCAAAAGGGACACAGTACCAAGGGTGAACATAATATATTCAAAAAGGTCACTGTTATAACTGATGGGACGTTGTGATAATCTGATGGGATGTTGACAATATAATATTATATATTATATAATTATCTTTGATTAGGACGAGTACGAGAAGAAACATGATTTCTATGATGAATACCATGAGGGTGGAGACCATGAAGCACATGGCGGATACCATCATGATCACGAAGAAGAGAAGGGCGGACATCACAAGGCAGGACACCATCATGGCGGCCATCATGAGGTCTGTATCAGTTTGAAATCCAATTGGTTTCTTATCTCTGATAAGAATTCGCGGAATGAGGAAAACAGCCTACGTAATAATTTACTAAGGAAAATTATCTTGTATGCTGACACGTCTGGATCGTTGTCCTTGATTACAGGAACAGCATGGGAAGAAGAAGAAGCACGAGAAAGGACACCATCGCGATGACGACAAAGGTCACAAGAAGGCCGAGGGTCACAAGAGTCATCATCATCACGAGAAGAAACACGGAAAGAAATTGGGGCACGACGAGGGCAAAAAATGGGGTTACAAAAAGGGAAAGAAGTGATTTGTAAAGTGTTAGAGAAGAAGTATCGATCGTCATGCAGTACCTGTATCGTTAATTAATAATTATCCAAAGATATTTTTATTTTGTACGAGTACCATTGTCGTGATGTTATACTGGCGAAGTTTCTTTTTTTTTTTGTTGTAAATAATATACGGTGAATAAGAGAAAGAAAGAAGGAAAGAAAAAATGATACGTTTTTTTATATACCTCCACGTAATTCCAATGATCATTCTCCTCTGATTAATCATGCCCAATTGATTTAACCACTTAACCTGGCGTTTCGTTCTCTCGCGACAAACTTTTTTTTTACAGCAAAAGTCAGGGCACCGTGTAAGTCTACTACGCGTTCGAAACACTTGTGGCCAGCAGATAGCTGGAAGGTCTGGGAAACGTGATATTCTGTTAAAGTGGATTAAATATAAAGGAATTTTGTAACCATTTTCTTATAGAAAGTGACTCGTGCAAAATATGTAAAAACGAAGCGTAGGATGGAGTTTTAAAGCGTAGGATGGATTTTTAAAGCGTTTAGAATTTTTCAGAGAGAGAGAGAGAAACGAATCGTCGTCAATGATGGTATTCTCGACGGGCGACGTCGACGTCGCAGTACTACTTAGGCAATGCTCTCTCGGTCGCGGTGAAAAGTGAAAACGTCAAGCATGAAATTGGTCGCGCTTGGACAATCAGGAAACTTGCAGTTCTATTACTCTCGTTACTTATGTAGTTATCAATCAATTCTCGAGCGAAGGCGAATCGATGCAATCGGGCGAGTTTCCAATTTTGTTAGAATCGACGCGACTCGACTCGACCGCGATCGTATACAAGAAGATAGCCAGTTACGCGAAGTTATACCGAAAAGTAGAAGTAAATGCGTACGTTATATATATATTTTTTTTGTTTCGAGAGAGAGAGAGAGAGAGAGAGAGAGAGAACACGATTGAAAGCAAGAGAAAAAGAAAAGAAATTGTCAAAAGTTTCGACAAAAAAAAGATCTAACATTTTACTATATAGACCCATCACTCGTA
>JARPRG010000011.1:63934-84610 GCA_031001745.1 Hartigia nigra
AGAAAAAGAAAAGAAATTGTCAAAAGTTTCGACAAAAAAAAGATCTAACATTTTACTATATAGACCCATCACTCGTATTTTTCATTCCCTGTTTCTCTCACGGGCAGTCCAAATGCGAGAACAATTTACCATCAAAGTTAAAGAGGAATAATAACGGTAAAAATAGAAGATAAAAAAGGCAAGAAGAAAAAAAAAATGAACCGTGATAGAGAGTGTGATTAGATCGGAATCATGTCCCATGCAGAATGAGAGTGTACGAGAGGGAATGAGAGCAAATCAAATAGAACGAGCGTGATAGGAGTGCGAACGAGAGGAAACGAGAGAGGCTGTAAAACGCGGTAAAAATGTCGAGACGAAATTACTCTTCCGGGAAGTAAAGGCCAGCTGTTCGTCGACATATCCCGTCTATGTATGTACGTTTGATTACGTGTCGCTTAGAAAAAGTCTGATTAAGTCTGGATCGAATGAACTGTCATGTGATGTATATAGATATATACATACACACACACAAAGCCAGACTATATACAATCCTTAAATCCTTTCCAAGTCGTGCGTTTAATTCACAAACAAAAAAAATCATCGGCTTAGTTGGATTCGTTTTGGATTCGCTCGAATAATTTAATTACTATAGTAAAAGGAGCTTACCGTTCGGATAGACAATGTAAAACGATCCTATTGTTGCGTACAGACCATTTTTAATTATCCCCTTATTAACGATTAACCGAATCAAACTTCGGCCATCTTGTATCACCGGCCGACGAGTGTAACTTTAAGCATTGCGCAACGATCAGTTTGGGATTGCCGACAAGCAAGTTCAATTCACGATAAACGTTATTGACAAAGATAGCCAGGAATCAATTAACCAATAATCTAACAGTGGCCGATTGCAAGTTGCCGGTCGTAGGAGTCATGGCAATTATTAAGAATTCGCTATGGTTTTCTTTTTTTACCGTAGATTTCGATCTCATCAATATACGATTAATCAATCCGCCGACATTGAGCCAACATAAGGTGAAACAATGTTTTAAGCGATTAGTCAATTGATAAGAGAAACCCCGAGAATACCAGTGTTGTTAGAAATTTTTAAAAACCGCATCCACAAGAAATCATCGACAGTCAAACGTTTATCCAGAACGGCGTGGTTGCAGACAAGTATGGCGACTCTCGATATTTACGATGTCAAGGGAACGCCCAACGAATAGTATCGTCCGAAAATGATTTAACGAGATAATCGTAATGGACTGTCGTAACGAGGTCGAAAGTTACATTGTATTAGAATAATCATAATTCACCGTAATAATTATATTGGGTAACGCTAATAGGGGGTTCGTAACGGACAAGACTAGGGCGTCCCGTCAAAACGTCGCGCGGCGTCGCAGCAGCAGACGACGATGACGACGACGACGTCTGGTAGGATCTTGTGCAATCCCCGAGAGAAAGGAGGAAGCCGATCACGATCGTTCGCGGCGGTAGTCGGGCGCTGGTTAATCGAATAATTACGCTGTGAAATTGTCATATCATTCGCGGGTGGGTTTCTAGCTGGGTCTGCCTCCTATAATTGGAAGTGCCCGAGCTGACATAGGGTCAGTCGTCTTCGAGGAAGGATCATGGGAACGAGAGGAAGGTGTAGAGCAGTCACGACGGCCGTCGTGCTGCTATCTCTACAGTTGGTAATGAGAGCAATCATTTGGGGCATAGGGGGAAAAAAAAGATATACATATCAGATATATATATGCATAACAGAAATCAAGTTGAAAGAGTGTGGAATAGTGATACCGTGTACTGATAGTAAAAACAGTGAAATTCAGGACTGTCGTTCATAACGGTGTGATGAGGGATGCTGCGAAGGATTTCGTGATCTCCCATCAGGGACCTAGAGAGTGTAGGATATGTAATTCGTTAAGATGAGAAGGATGGTGTGTTGTTTACAGGTAACACAGTGCTGCGCTAGTACCATTCTCCTACTTAAGGATCAGGATGTACCCGTGGAAAAGATCAAAGATACGATCGCTAGTCGGGATGAGAGGGAGGTCCTGGAAGCTGTAGCTTCCTCCGGAACAGTTATAATAGTGGATCCGTCTACGTTGAGAAAGGACGTAATGTCTATGGTGGACCAGAAAGCAGCACCTTCCAATAACCACATGCATCTTCTGGACATGTTGTCGGCGGCAAGTGCGGAGGACATGGACGTCCTTGCCGCGACGACGTACGAGCCCCAGAAGTTCCCTACGACGAAGACTAAGAGGAAGGTGCAGGAGCAAGAGTGGAAGGCTGTTCAGGAAGGCCAGAGTATGAATTGACTTTTTCGTTCTTGAGATAGATTTTCATTCTAAATAGGAATTAAATTGGCATTTCCGCAGGTGCCGTCGCACAGAGCATTGCACCGTCGGCGGCGCTTACTGACGGCGTCTACCAGGAAGTTCCGAGGAAAGTGAGGAGGCAAAAGAATGCTTTTAAAATCGCTGTACCCCCTTTGACTACGGTGGCGCCCGATACGTATCCGGCTACGGTGAATACGCGAAGAAATAATAACTTGAAGAATCACAGGCTTACTTCGTCCGCAGTGCCTATTGAGCCCATTGTGCCCTTTGCGTCCGTTGCTGAAGAGGATCATTCAGTGGGCGTAACGGCGTTGCCACAACTTGCTGACATAGTGTCCATCTTGGATCACCAAAAGCTTCAGGGTAAAGCATTACCGGTTAAAAATGAGGAAATTGGAACATGGGTCAAGTACGGACAAAGTGACGTGAAGGAAGCACAGGCTAGCGACCCAGTAAATTTGGAAGAACCGTATGTACCGTATGCGCGCAATAAGCCGAACGGTGTTTCGCGAAATAGTCCGTTGTTGTCCACGCTACAAACTCAGGCACCGTTGGTGGTTGCCGATAGTGTCGAGAACCCTAAGATTGTTGAGAAACCACGCCAAGCGGAGAATGCAGAGCAGACGGCTGAAGGTCAATGGCATCCTAGTTTCGAACACCGCGAAGAAACTGCAGAGTATAAAATTCACGAAACTCCGAAGGAGGGTCACGGCGGTGGCCATGGACACGATGGACATGGGCACGGCGGACATGGAGCCCATGGACATGACGGACATGGTAAAGATGGCCATGGAGGTCATGGACATGGTGGACACGAACACGGTGGACATGGACATGGTGGACATGAACACGATGGACATGGACATGGACATGGTGGACATGAACACGGTGGACATGGACATGACGGACATGGACATGACGGACATGGAGGTCATGGTAAAGGTGGTCATGGACATGACGGACATGGTGGACATGGCAAAGATAGCCACGGAGGTCATGGACATGGTGGTCATGGCAAAGGTGGTCATGGAGGACATGACGGCGGACACGGTAAGGGTGGTGGAGGCGGAGATGGAGGCAAGGACTATAAATTTGAAAAAGGAGGCGGCGAAGAACACGAGGAAGATCACCACGAATCTCACGGCGACAAGGGAGAAAAGGTATCACGAAAGCCTATAAAACTGTTGCGTTTTCAAGCATGACCGCTTGAAATACATGACCAGTATTTCATACGAGAAATAAATCTGATTATTACCATAAGTTCCAACTCGCATACAATTCGAACAATTTCAGGAATACAAAAGCTGGCACGATTACGACAAGGGTGAAAAGGGACACCACGACAAAGAGGGCGAGAGCCATCACTATGACGAGAAAGATGGCCACGAGAAGAAACATCACGAGGAAGGTGGTTTTCACGGCTCCCATCATCACGGCGAGAAGGGTCACAAGGAAGCGGAGTTCGACGAAGAGGGTGAACATCAAGAAGGTCATAGTACCAAAGGTCAACACTCGGTTCACAAAAAGGTAACCATTATACAAATCAACACTCCAATGCATATTCATACCAAGCATATATAACATTGCTATTACTTCCACGTAGGACGAGTACGAAAAGAAGACGGAATTCTTCGACGAGTTTGAGGAAGATGGCGGAATGGAAAAGGGTGGCGACTTTCATCACGAGCATGAGCACGAAGAGGGCGGTCACGAGAAGATCAGTCACCACAACGCCGGACATCACGAAGAACATCACGGTAAGGAAAAGAAGCACGAGGAGGGACACCATCACCATGATCATAAGGGTCACAAGAAACACGACGGCCACGAGGATCATCATCATCACAATGAGAAGCACGGAAAGAAGCTGGATCACAAAGAGGGCAAGAAATGGGCCTACAAGAAGGGTGACGATGGAGGATCTGGTGGTGAGAAAAAGGGTCACGGAGATGCCGGTAAAGAAGGTCACGGAGACGATGGCAAAGGTCACCATTAAACCCAAAAAACCAAATGTCACATACCAAACAGCCTCATCGCTCAAGAGGTCAATTGGAACTAAAAATCTCAAGAGGATCAACCTCAAGGAAGAAATTACTTTCGACGATAAAAGTATCCTCATTGAGATATTCATATTGATAAATCATCATTATTTAGTATCTAATATATATATAGTGCTTGTCGCAAGCGTTGTTACATTTGTTGTGAATAAATAAGTTAATTGAAAAAAAATATATCCATCTCGATCCGCCAGTCGATAATTGCACAGCGAAAAGCTTCGAGGGGGATCAAGAGAGAGAGAAAATAGACAAATTCATTTAAAATCCTAAGAACGATTACGAAAGTTATCGATCCCATGTGCCGTCGTCACGGTCGCCATATTGACATTCTTATTCATCCGATTCCCACTGACTGGCTATCTCTTATTACCGTCAAAATGACAGTCGATTTATGATTCCGTTTATAATCGGCGACGTTATTAGAAGCCAGCTGCAGCACGCGCTCACAACCACGTGATTTATGTACAGAATTGCGATCAACTACGCATTCGGCTTTTATCCTCCAGCAGATACTACCTTGATCGCTGTGGGAAAATCAGCAACGCGCGATCACCGTACACGATCCGATCCATCGTCACGTATTTTCGTAATTTCCAATAACCCCGTGAGAACTCGATACATGTTCAATGAATAGCTATATACTAATATATTGTTAAACGTTATAAAAATCCAGCCATTTATCACTTGAGCATCAGAATGCATTATGGATTTCACGAAAAACACATAACTTAGCATGGAGTGAATACATTTTTATTCAAACAAAACATTTATCCAATGCCATAACGTAGAACCGATCAGAAACGACACTAGACTCGCCACTCGTACCGATTGCTCATAAAGCAGTGGCTAACGCGTCCAGGATCCATATTACTCAGTGTAATACATCCTGAAGATTCCAAGAACGTCTTATATCGGCGAGAGAAACCTGTTGCTGGTAGTGACTACGTAATTCAACGTAAAGCCCAGAAGCCATTTAATACCGCGAATTCCCTAGGAATGTTCTTTTACGATTACAGTGCGTTTCCTTTAAAGTTCCATCCTGAATCTCAAAGGACGAGGTGCCACCGGGAGGCCCGTAAAAACTTTACCGAGGATCTGCCTCGCGAAGAATATATATATATATATATAATCTGTACACCACAGTATTACGCAATGCTATCGAGTACACATTTTCTTTCCCGTTCTTATCAGATAATTGAAAAGTTTATCGTCGTATGGTTTTGCACCCGTGTGAACTTAACGAGATCGACGTTCCTTTTTTTTTTGTCTTCTTTCCATTCAATTCTTGTATCCGCAATGTACAAGTTATTCAGGACTATTGAATCGCCTGAAAATTATTGTACCATGTTAATCAATAGAAGTCAAAAGTACAAAACGATATTCAGGTGGTTCAATAGTCTCGAATAACAGTATATATATTAGATCGTCAGATAGACGTTACATTTTTTTTTACTTGATAATTACGTCACTTGAGAATACAGGGGATTTGTATAACGCATTAGGGGTGAGATTGATCACTTGACGTGTCCCGTTACGAGGGTAGTTCATCGCCCGAGACAGAATATCGCGATACGCATAAACGCAACAGCACAGGTATTTAAAGTAGGCAATTTTCCACTAACCTCTAGACTGCAAGATATTGCTGGCTTAAGGGTGGAATACCTTCATCCCTTAGTAGCTAGACTACGGGAGTATTGCCGTCGGTAGTTAAATGCAACTGGTTCTGGCCGCTGATAGCTCCAACTTCCCTTCGACGACATGGCTTAAGGGTTGTTCGCGTTGCGACGTACAAGATACCCGCGGCAAATTTTCCTGAAAATAGATGAAAATTCAACAGTGCTAAATCGCTGCGCAAGACATTCCTGCATTTCGTGAAGTGTCTAATCTGCCAACCCTTACGGCAAAGGGGATGACTACTAGACGGGACTTAATCTACTGGGGTAACTATACTGGCAAATATTCTCTACTTTTGAATATTACCCAAGCAACCCCTGCCGCTTACACGCGTAATACGCGTAACGATATCAAAGGGAGAGCAGACCACGATTTCACGAGCTCTTAAGCATTCTTTCGAAACTTAGCAAGAGCATCCCTTGAAATGAATAATTCTACAATACATTTTTAACACATCACATTTTTAACCTACCACGTCCCTTATCATTCCTCTCTTAATCATTTCCCCGTACCATCATCTAAAGTCGAGTGCACGAATAGGGTTGCGAACGAACGGTCTTAGAAAATATCATCAAATGTTCCGTTCTTAGATAGGTTATTTCGCCAAGATCTCAGGTGCACGTATGACGCCCTTAAAACTCAGTCTGTTTCTTTTTCACCTAGGTCATCCCCTTGAGAATGTCGACTACTTCTTCCTTCTTCTATTCTACGATCCCCCGCCCATGGCTAGTGAGAAAGAGGGACTCATCCACCTATCCACCCCCTACCCCCTGCCGACCCCTTTTCTCGCACAGACCCATCAGGCAATCCACTTTCGCCCCTGAACGGTCTCTCTCTCTCTCTCTCTCTCTTTCGCGTGGCGAAGAACTCCTCGGGATTTTGCAATTGGTCCAGAGTACGAGGGAAACGTCATGCGTCGCGGCGAGCGCCGGGGTTTCAACGTGTTATATAGGAGAGCGTCGCGGCGCCCTCGTCGTCATTTCCACGCCGACTACAAAGTCGCGGTGCCCACCACGGACTATCCCCAAGAGGCCTCTACCAACTCTGCTCGACTCTGTTTATGACGAATCGAACAATTCTACGAAAAGACGCAACTCGGCAATCCTCAGCATCCACAAAGACAAGATCCACGTCGTTCATCGCAACCCTCGAGCGTCCCGACGCTTCGGAGTGTTATTGACAGCAGCAACAGGTGAGTCTGTATTTTACTATAATATATATCAACCTTTCTTTTCTTACCTGTTCCTCGTCCGCGTTAATCAATCTTCTCGCGTGCTTCTGAAAACAAAATATAACGAGACGTTACGTCATCTATAATTTTGTAGTGTATACAACAGAAAAAAAGTGCCCACCGCGTAACATGTTTTTTTTTTCTTTTATCTCACAGATTCGTGCTCCTCGATCTGTTTATCCTCTCATACGTTTATTCCCACCTGAAGGTAAACGCGACAAACTTTGCGTCGTACATCTTTGACTTTTAACACATCAGTGAGACATTTTAGTGCGGCAATAGAAGCATCAGGGTATTAGGGGGCCAAGCCGACGTATAAGAGATTAAATTGACGATGAGCGTTCTCCATATCACTCGGCACTAAAACGTTACAATGGTTTGACAGTGATCCACCGTTTAACAAATTTTCAAAAAGATTACGTTATATCCTGAACGAAAGATTTGACGGGTCTCTAGAAGACGGGTCAAGCAAGAGATTCCATACAATTGAAAAAGGCAAAAATTTGCATAATGTAAGACGAAAGAGAGTGTGTTAGACGTGCAGTGGCGGGTAGACGGAATGTGAGGGTGAGAAGAGAGGAGAGGAAAGGAGCAAAGCAAGAGTAACGAACATAATAATTTTAGACGATGCCAAAACAGCCGACAGAGAATTTCAAATCGTCAAGGCTCTGAAAATTTCAGAGTGCAAGGATGAAGCTCAATTTGGCCATTTGTATCGTAAAAGAACGAAACATCAAAGAGTGAAAATTATAATTGACATGAGAGAGAAAAAGAGGTAGATAGATAGTTAGAAAGAGAGAGAGAGAGAGAGAATACTGAATCGAAATATGTACCAGGCATGAAGAAGCCTTCTCTTGTTTCCTCCTTTATTGCGATATTG
Source organism: Hartigia nigra (assembly GCA_031001745.1). Lineage (NCBI taxonomy): Eukaryota > Metazoa > Arthropoda > Insecta > Hymenoptera > Cephidae > Hartigia > Hartigia nigra. Next base: position 72,098 of record JARPRG010000011.1, read on the forward strand.
AATGATCCTAACGTCTCGCGTTTCACTTAGAAACGAAAGAGGGCAATAAGGAGGCCTCGCGTCTTCTTCGTCTTGTCTTGCCAGTCGGATTCACTCCCGTATTCGCCATTTCTTTTTATTTCATTCCTATATTATTTCAAGAAACCTCGTATGGCAGACCGAAATGATACTAACTTTACTCCGCTTTGTGAAATGTCTTCCCCCTTCTCTCTCTCTCTCTTTCTCTCTCTCTCTCTCAAACCCTCCATTCCCCGTAACGTCTTCCTTGTCTCTCGTCAACTTCTTTTTATAGAGATAATTAAGCAGCAAAGTGCATTGTCACTAAACGTGTACCACTATAGGGATGGCTAAAGCGCGAACGAGGCATTAAACACTATATATATATATATAGCGAGTAAAAGATTTATGACAAAAAAAGGAGAGCGAGCAAGAAAGAAAATAAAGAATAAAAACGGTTACCGTCAGTCCAGTGTAAAAGCCAGTGAAGAACGTAAAAGGCAATAGAGAATCGTGATATTAGCCGGCCGTTATTACCGGCTTAGCCGAGGCTTATAAACGGTTTATTGCCTATAGGTAAACGGGCCGTCAACGTTTATTCCCTATCTTCAAAAAAAAATCCCTCATCAAAGTCCTCATGGAAGTCTTTCCCGTCGCCGTAATGGATACACACTTGCCAATACTATACACGGTATTGCATATGGATCTCAAAGAATCTCTATAACAGCGACAAAATAACCTACAAGATTGCTATTCGATATGCGCCTTTCTATACGTATATTCGGAGGGAGGAATCCTGCTTCTTTATGCCACCCCCCGAACAACCCCTTCTTTTTCATTTATCCTTTAACATTTCCTAGAGACATCCAACCCTCCCATCTGTATGTACACGAATAGCCAATTGTTATTCGACGCGACCCTATCCTGCTGACGTTAGGAATTTTTGCGGCGTATTTCCCATGAATTCACCGAACGGCCCGATAATCCCGGGACCCGTCGGCTAAGGCGTTCAAAACTCGATAGGACGCGCATTCCTGTCACTCCAGGATTTTTCTCATGGGACATCGGAATGGCCCGCCAACGTGAGACTTCAATAGCAGAGGGTAAGGGTCCATTATAGAATGTACCGTTTAAATCTGAATTTCTTTTTTTCTTTTAACCATTTTTTTTTAATTTTCATTTACGCTCGCATCCTTTGTCAATCTACGTAATACAGGTTTATACGCAATAGGGATAGGGACTTGTCTGCCGGTTTTGGTTTTGAATTCAGGATTACCTTTATTAGATCAGAAAATCATCTTGTCTATTGTTACTACAGGGATACTATCAGGGACCGTTTAAATCTTTAATGAATTTACACACCCGATTATTATGTACGAGGATTACAAACAAGAAGAGGATTAACGTCCTTCTTTGGGATACGTGGAGATTATACAGGACTTCCGACTCTTCTTTTTTATTCTTTTTTTCTTTTTTCACAACAATAAAAATTCCTCTTCCATCTTCGAATGCTCTGTGTCTAGTATCTTTTTTGTCACTCCTTCAATTCCATTTTCTTTAATCCCGTCAGTGGATCTGCACTGTCGAGGCAGCAGGATACGAAGACATACAGATATACTAAGGATGCTGAACTGGACCGATATCGTCAAATATAAGAAACCCAGAGAGTACGCGTCCCGTTACGTGAGCGTCTTGAATAATATTTTATTCCGATAAATTTTGTCACCTTCACCTGCTACCAAAAACCACTTTACTTACTGCCACAATTTAAATACCTACTCTGCTCGAATATCGCCAACAATTCGCTAGACAGAGATACGAAATTCTATATCAAATGACACTCTGCCTGATTATCATAGGGAAAAAGCATACAAGGTTCTACAGGGCTTGATTACCCAGAAAGCTCTGCTTGGTATGAAATATCTGTCTACCAACTTCTTTGGAAAACATATACCATATATGTCGGACAATATAGAAGAGACAAACATATCATTGAAATGCCAGGTGCAGTCCTTGCCTATTTCCGTACATACATATATATGAAGATACGCGTTCAACACTGAATGATTATAGACCGATTATTCAAAAACTTCATTAAAACATTAATTTCTCAATTTCCCAAAAATTCCCCATCGTGCCATGCCACCTTAACCCGGGGATCTTACCGCGTATCCATATACCGCTACGTTACATGGAGAACGTAGAAATAAAAAAAAATAAATTCAATTTTCTTTCCACTTTTATCATTAAACATGTGTTTTCAACATTTTATCTGCAACGACAAAATTCGAACCCGTGCATCACGGTTACCGAAGCTACAATATTCCCACGGGGAATAATACAGCGGAAGAATTAAGTCAAGGAGTCGAAATACAAAAAGGTTAAAAGGTCACGGGGTCAAGAGTCGATTTATAATAATTATCATTTATATGGCAAAAATCATCAAATTATACAGGCGATTTATCAAGTGGGCGCTTATTCGTCGGCTCGCGCTTATTCGTCGCTTTGCGCTAATATCTTTAAATAGGTAGGGTAGTAAATATGTATATAAGGGATGGTTACGAGACGTGAATCGCAGAGCAACGTGGATCAGTCCAAACGACCGGCTCAACTCGTAAAAGTGAAGAATTCCAAAGTCTACCTTTGCCCCGCCAACCGCTCTTCACGACCGAATGAATTATACAACGAGAATTCTTAGGGATTGAAAAAGGATACGGCCTGGCAAGTGCAACTCCATCCGAAGATTCATACTTTTGATTTAAAACCCCTTGAGAACCTTACGAGACTACCCTCTGCTGACGACACCCTCTTCTTCGTACTCTCATTTCTATTCCTTACAGTCCGCTGCCTACTCTTGTGAATTTTGATTAACGTTTTCAACCACTTCGACTTTGCGAGATTCGCTTATGTGCCTGGCACTCGCACCCCTTACGAAACACAACTCCTGAGCATTACTTTTACAGGCAACAATAGGCATTGGGTGTCGCTTTAAGGTATCGATTAGATTTGACAGATACTAATAGGACAGGGTCGATTAAACGGTATTTTTTTTTTTAATATAATTGAAAAGGGAGGAAAACAAGTCTTTGTTTTTAATCTTCATCGACAAATCGTGGGAAAATCGAAAAATATTCGAATGGAGTAAACAGACTGTACGGATATCGTATTTCGGAAAATCGAGAGAAATTGTTGCGAATTTTCCAATTTCCTATACCTGCCGCGAGTGCGAGAGAGAGGGACTTATACGCATTTATGTACGTAAGACAAGGACACGAATAGTGAAAACAGACTTGTAAGGTAAATCATCGTCTATTCGAAATCTCCCTTCGAAACACTGACTCAAAAGTATGGCTAATACCTTTTTCAATGGCTTCAACTTTCTGAATGACGTATAAAGACATTTAAAAGTTTAGAGAGCAAAAAACTTTTAAATCACGACATTAATCTTTCACTTCTATTTACGAGTCTTGCTTACATCGTCAATTTTGCATACCCCACTAGCGCGACTGGTAATACGTAATACCTAAAACTGCTAAATAATACTGACTCGACGAATCCACGAGAATTAATGAAACTTCAAAATACCACGTATTTTGCTAGAGTCAATTAAAGCAAAGAGTGCTTAGCCAAAGCGATCTCGTGACGGCTGTCAAGTTCAGTCAGATGCATTGAACGCAGTAATACCGGCATATAATTAATTCACAAATAATTGTCATAGAACAAGAAAAAATTCTATAAAAAATATTACTCACCACTTTAATAATTGTCATCGATCAATCCCATCCACCGTGTCACGATCATCCATGTTTTTTCACACAATTAATAGCAATAATAATTAAACTTCCATTTTATTAAATTCACCGTCAATTTTGACTCGAGCGATGGACATACCGGTACTGAGTATCAATAGCGACATACGACGACATAAATAGTGTCCCCTCCTTCTACTATCCATGAAGCCAATATCAAAATAAAGGGATGCTTATACCTGGCGGGCCCCCTACATTTCTACAGACAATGAGTGTACAGTAGGGGATATAGTAGTATGAGTGTAGTAGGGATACAATAAGCGAGTATAGTGGGAATATGGGGTCTTTACGATTGTAAGCCACATCAGAGCGTTCCACATATCGCGACATCTATACGCCAATAAATTCCATATTTACGTAGTTACATTCCGCAAGGTAAAGCCTTGGCGATACGTTAAGAAAAGCCATAAAGTCAATCGCATGAGCCATAACAGTATCGCATCCCTTATTACAATGGCCATTCACAAACCTCTATTCTCCAAAGGAAAAGCCGATAGCCAAGTGAGAGGGGAAATGGATATCCTTCCGCTTGATTAATCCTGGATTTAAAGGGTTGCGTTTCGTTTGGACTCTGGCTATCTTGCGGGCGTTACCCTACTACCCCTAGGAGGCACTGAGAGTGGAAAACAGCTGAGGGCGTCAACGTGTCTAGTGAAAGAGAGAGATCGACGTGGATTAAGGAAATATATATAGGAAGAACGGTAGGCAAAGTAAATCCGAGTGGTAGCTAAGGGGGTGATGAGTAGATAGGGGATGAAGAACGAAACAGAATAAAACCCGAGCTGGTAATCCGAGAATATCACCCTTCTTGTGGGATGGAATAACCGTGGTGGCAACTGAGGGTTGATTTTGCTGCTGTTACTGGTGTTGCAATGGTAATGACGCTGGTACAAATAGTATATCGGGGGACGGGGAGAGGGTGAGAAAAAGAAGTGAAGGGGTTGAATTTGTCGTGAGTAATCTTGTCACGGGTCAAGTTCACACACCCACGGAGTAACGACACAAGACTTGTGAAGAACTATTCAAGAATCTTTCGACATAAGATATACTCGAGCACCCTTTGGATGGCCAAGGGGATGATTTTTGAATGCTTAAAATTTAAGGATCGAGCAAGGGTGAATTTTGTCGTCGTAGGAATTCTTTATATTCGAGAGGATCGTTCGTGCTCTTTTTCCTTGGGGTTGCAAAGAGGATGATACCATGTCTTTGGGTGGGTGGTGGGGGGAGGGAGAGAGGGTTGCTTTATAGAATGAACTAGGGTGGGGTTGGAATTTCGAGAGGGTGGCCCAATCACGTATAGCACCTGTTGCGAGCGACTAGACTGATTTAACCCCATAAGTTAGTCATCAGGGAAGTTTTGCTGCAACCCTTAACTTCATCCCCTATCTACCGGGATACAGGACGTATGCTTCAATCCAGTCTAGGAAAACATCCACGTACTCTCTTACTACAGAACCGGATACAATCTTCGGTCCCGTGAACTCGCAATTACACGTCTCCACTCTCGTAAGCCACGGGCGACATACGGCAGTTCAAAGTTCATAGTCAGCGGAGCACAGCAAATGGGGTGGAATGTCGTAGGCAATAAATCCTCTTACTCCGCCACCTAGCGGACAGCGAATTAACTTGCGTAAATGTTTATTACTTTTTTTTTTTAAATAGAATCACCATTTTCATTTGCATCCCAGTCGGCCAACCCTCCGGTCGACGTCTTGCTTACTCTCCCTGGTTAATTTTCATCAAGCTTTTTGAATTGCAGATTAAACAAGAAAAAGGTCCCGACGTTTCTTTCCACTCGACAAAAAAAAATAGAGAAATTATGATACGCTAAATTCTCAGGGTAGAAAATTTAGCACACCGTATTTCCAGCTTTTCTCATGATTGCAACTGACGTCACGGAAGTCAAGAGTGCTGCAGGTTGTAAGGGGCAGAGTGCTCCGGCGATGAAACTATTATATGAAGAATTTTCCAAGTTATATAACGATACTAGGACCCGAAATAACACTCGACTTTCAATATCCTCTGTAAATATAGACGGGCTGGATGAACATCTTATATTCTGTTGTCTCACGATCATCCCCGATTATTCAAAGTCATGGATCCAGTCCACCTTTTTAACCCTTCGGTATGTATTGGAAGCCCGACTAACTTACTTAAAAAAAAAAAGGTAATAACCTAGTGCAAACTGAACGACAAGCATGTCCCAAAAAGAACCGTGACAAATTTTCCCGTTAACGGATTGCTCTGATTACTGAAGGTAATCCAATAGTCTCGTAGGACCAGCATCCCCTCTCGCCCTGAAACAGACCCACACAAATCAAATATCAATCAGTGATACCAGAAATGAAATTTCTACGAGTCATCAATCTTTCCGCGTTACCAAAAGCCACGAGCTGCCCTCGTGTAACATTGACTTTAGGCATTTAGTAAAATCGTTAGTTTTCGTACCAAAAGAGTTAATTATCGACGCCAATATAACTATATATATATTTCTCCTTAATCTCAATGTCAATTAAGGAACGATAAAGAGAAAAGAAAAATCGAACGACTAAATCATAACTGAGATCCTAGCATAATAACGTGACAAGACGAATATCTGATAATTAAAGATGTTCAATCGCGCAATGATATCCCGATAAAAACAAACGAACAGTCGTTAAGATAACGATAAAGGGTTAAAAAAAAATAAATAACTGTACGAAATGGCACGAAAATTATTCCCCGAGGATAATAAATATGACGAATATTCAAGCAAATAAATAATGTCAGTTAATTTTCAGTGGCAGAGAGACATAACAGCGAGATGGCTGCTACGAGGTACTAATACTCCGAGAAGTATAGGGGGGGTGTGCGCATCGGAGGAAGAGAGACAGATAACGAGAGAGAGTTCTTCATCCCTCCTTGAAAGACGTTAAGAAACCGCGAGTCAAGCCTGCCTAATTAATTTACCGCTGGGGATTCAATTAACGAGGCTCGAATGAGAACGTACCAGAGGGGGGTTCATTCAATGTCATTGTTCTCTGGAGTAACGCCACGTTTTTATCCGAGTGCAAACGATTCCCCAGATATCCACCCTTATGCCTTCAGTCGCTCCCCCTTCATCCCTTAACATTCAGAATGTCTGTACGATGCTCTCGTTAAATTAAAGAAACACCAAGAGGGCGATTCGTTCATTCTGAAAACTCCTTTTTCAAAAGGTCCACCATGATCCGGTATACAGGCGACATTGAAAAGCAGTAAAAAAAAAATGAAATGACTAGGCCTTGGGCAATTATTCTTTAACGATGATCATAAGTTCATGGATCACCTTGATAAAATGTCTAATAAATACTGTTGATTTATCAGACATATTTCAGAATGAAAGCCGCGACGACCTTTGCTATGGGACTGGTCCTCCTGATGACAAGTGGCAGTATAACAGCTATGGAGGAAAGTCTCTTGACAGACTCCGAGGAGAATCTCGGCTATCTGTTGAACGATTTGGATCTGAATGAGAGTCCCGAGAAAAGAGCCTACACCTACGTGTCGGAGTACAAGCGTCTACCGCTGTATAACTTTGGTATTGGAAAACGTTGGAGTCCAGAGGCCTTGGGCGACGCCATTGAAGATAAGGTGAGTCTGAGTGAGTGGAAAGGTACGTAAAAGAAAAGGAGAAAGATCGAGACAGGACTACTGCTAGTTGTACGAGTAATGAAACCAGACATAGTCGAGTGGTAGAAGAGAGAGCATAGACAAAGTAAGAAGAAGATAGTCAAGAAAACATTGAAAGACGACTGAGACAGCAGAGTCAGCAGATAGATGAGACAAGAGTATTTAAAGTGAAAAAGTCATACCCAGAAGCAATTCTCTATTCCAGCTTATATTACTCATAGTTATTACATAAGGACTCTAAGAATCTTTATAATATTCAATATTGCACCCGACAGATATGCCTTGAGAATCGTCATCCAAATTTCATACGTATTACATACTGTTGATCTATATTAAACTTATGACGCAATCAATATATTAAGGATGCTTCGATTGTCTGATTACAGCGCGCACGTCTCTACTCGTTCGGTTTGGGCAAAAGAGCCAGACCGTTCAGTTTTGGTCTTGGAAAGCGTGGACTCGTTATACCACAGATTGCATCGAATGGGAACGTCCCTAAGATACCCGGCGATTTAACGGAGGGTAAACGTAATGGACGCTTGTACAGTTTTGGCTTGGGAAAACGATTATCAAGTAACGACAACGAGCTGGACAAGCGAGGCAGTGAAAGTCTTGGACAAAGATATATGTTTGGATTGGGTAAGAGGGTCAACGAGGAGGATGATACGGTCGCTTAGGAATCCACGTAGGAAGGCGGTGACAGCAGCTACTCCTTCGATCTAACCATCGATCGACCCTCCCGTCACCCCACCAGATCATCGTTCGTAATACAATAAAAATTGATGCGATGGATTGATTGATTTTTTTTAAATATATCTACATATATATATACATATATTCGATTTTCATTTATTATTTTCTTAAGTCATTCAGAACGATTGATCACTTGGGTCGGGACCAAGTGTAAGCGTAATAATTTAAATATAGGTGAAGAAAAGGTAACTAGTACAATTATAGTCACGCTGCGATTCTAATTCTTAGTTTTGATGTCTAACAAGCATTTTTATGGCGGAGACTGTCGCTTTAATGCGACGGATCGACGCTCGACGCTGGCCGAAGATGCACTAATTATTTAAACTAATGTTATTTCTATTAGACTAATGTATGTCCATTCTCTGTCAGAATAAAGCGGCTATCTGTAATCCACACGAATTCTGTCTTACATGTTATTCGGATTTTCAACAGCGACCTCGATCAGATTCCACTTTTATCCTATGGGAATTGAATAAACGCCCCCTGGTTGACTCACTATCATCCAGTAGCATAATTCAAGCTGTTCGAGCAGTTCCGAGTGGACTGTTACTCGAGGAAGTCCAAATTATCTCATAATAACTTTATTTTAAATTAATTTATATAATAAAAAACACTTAAGTTAAGATGATCCGTTTTCTCGTGCTGTTACTTCATCCTTACCTGGTACAGTCACTAGAGAAACACTGGCTGCCGGATTTGGAATGGCAGACTGCAGGTAATTGGGCGAACGGTCGTGTACCGGAAGTGGACAGTCGTGTGATATTTCCGGAAGACATGAAGCACGCTGCAGGATTTCCACAGAGCGGAGAGTTCCGTTTGAGTGAGATTGATCTGCCAAGGGATGGATCGCTGGTGCTGCCTGCAAACGGAAAATTACAGGTAAGCTTTTTCTTTCGGCGTTACGTAACGTCAAGGAACACCCTGAAAGGATGACTTGCGCTTCAGCTGAGCAGCAGGAAGTCGCACCTCCAGAAGGAAGCCAGATGGAACAGGATCGGTGATCTACTTTGGGCGGATCCCAACAACTGGAATTATTCGTCAGAGGCTGTACCACATTTGGAAAGAATACCTTGTCGCATGGATACCATGGTGCTTCCTGCGCGAAATAAAACCTTCAGTATACGTTTACCTAGAAAGAATGTCCAGGTCAAAGGTATAAGGTTGGCCGATGACAGGGAAACCTTCACCGACTGGGAATGGCAGAGGATGAAGATGAAACGTGAATTTACTGAAGGTTACTTTACCGTGAGGTATATATATATATATATATATATGCTTCATCTGGGACACAATCACAGTAGAAAATATTATAAACATTTTTATGCAAATTTATTACTCGGCTTTATTGTGCCAGTTGAAGATGATTCTACCATAGGATTATATAGAAATCAAATGAATGCGCCAACTTCAGCTGGCACAATAGCTCTGAGTAACACCATAGACACAGTGTCCAAAAAAACATTTGAAAAAAAAAAAAAGGTTAAGCAGCACCGAGACACCAAAGAGTACGTTGAGAAGTTACAGTTTGAATATTTTAGAATTTGGTTTCTTTTTTTTTTTAAGCAACGTACTCGACCCAGAAATTCGGATGCAATATTAAAAATCGTAAGCATCCCCGAAATAGTGATAGAAAAAATTTAATTTTACTCTTCAGGTACAGCAATCTCTTCAGCTGCGAAGATTGCGAGTGTCAGAGCATCGCAGCAGAACCGTGGGATGAAGTCTGTGAAATTCAATTGCCAAGATGTGGTCTCCCAGCCTGCGTATACCCATTAATGGTTAATTAATAATACACAATAATAATACCAGAGCAGCGATTGCACAATAATAAAATTCATTCAAGCATTAAAGAGATCGTTACGATATCCAACAGGTCGAAGGTCACTGTTGTATATACTGCGGTGCCAGGATCTTGCTACCATCCGCAGCATCCTTAAGAAGGGTTGAAAACGTCGTGCGGGAAAGTTTAAAGGATTCGGGAATAAAGGTATCCTGGCACGTGAGAAAAAGACGTGACGGCAACAAGGAAGTTCTCTTGGTAGAAAGTGGTGTTTACGATGGCCTGAGCAGTGCGAAGGCTGCAAATATACTGGCAGATAAGATACGAGGTTTGTCAATAAATTTCCCCAAGACAGCATAGAGCATTATCCGTTCCCATGACAACCATACGTACCAATAAAATCGATAAAAACTCTCATAAATGACATAATACGAATATATATTCGTAAGAAAAAACATAGCCTGTTTCTGTTTTCAGAGCACGGTGTAAATGTAATTTCCTTAGAATTGGCAGGAGCGGCTCTAACCGGTTCCAAACTGTCGGTAGTCCTGGGACCATTATTAGGCGCACCCTTAGTAGTCTTGATCTTCCTGCTGATACTCTTCCCCTACTACGGTTATTCCTACGGACAGTAAGTATACGAAAGATTCGATCGGACAATCAAAATTCCACTGTTTCCACTGACTTAACGTCTGTTAAATCTATCGAGTACGGAATTTTGTTTACCTCCGAAGTGGGAAAAGCAACGGAGGAACAGCAAGTAAATATCCAAGTGACGTAGAGACACACGGCGTTCCTAAAATTCCTGGGGAAAACGTCAAGTAAGTTCAGGTCAGACTGGAAAAGTAATTACAGGGAATATGAAACACGGGGCGAGTGCCGCGAGTGCAGCAGTACTACACCAATTGCACGAATGCATATCGTTCACAGGCTGTAGGTGTACACGCAATATATCAGGGAAAGAGGTTAGGTAGGAGCTTATGAGTATTCGAGGCAGGATGGAAATTAGTTACGGAATAGGGTTACAAAAAAAATAAGGTTAGCTGAACGTAGAAACGGTGTAAACGGATACTGCGAGATGAGTAATGACAGCACTGGATCGAGTGGTACGTACACACCCTGTTTTTTAGCAAAGGATAAGCAATTAAAGAATGAAATGATTAATTCGCAAATAAAAAATATAGTTGAAATTGAGAAAAATAAAAACGGAGCCCAAAATACAGTCGAGATAGCCTGAGGTATCTCAGGATAATTAAAAAGTCTCAGAATAATTTCTTTCTCTTTTACAGGAACAAGCAGAAAGATACTAACTTTACGGAATCTCAGACATAAGAGGACTATTATCCTGTTCTTGCTTCAAGTTTTAGTATCAAGTCGAGCTTTTAATTTAGCCAAGTAGCTCTCATTTATTATTTATTATTTATGAGGATGAGGGCGGGGGGGGGGGGGGACAGGACGAACCTGAAAAAGAACTTGACAGTATTTCACTCTCACTTGCACGGTGTCTCTTCGTCTTCCCATCCCTCATACTACATTAAGCTTCCTCGACCCACCCACTTCAGACACTTCCTTCTAATTTCTCGAGTCAGCCTGGCTCACCCAGTCCCGCGTCACAGCTTGGCTCTAGTATTTAATTAGTTCGGAGCCGACGGAGCTAAGAGTTTATAATTTCACTTCCACGGCGATTGCTGTTATTATTAATGGGGAGCTGCTGCTGTAACTCGAATCCAAGAAAACTGAAACCTTAAGAGAGAAAAAAAAAAAAAGAAAGTGCAAAAATTATTAGAATCAAGGCACCGAATGCCATTGGAGAAAAGCGATAAAAAAGAAAAGTTCACAAAGAGATATCACCAACCTATTTTGTTCCAGGATATTACAGTCCTCGAGGGAGGCCTGGGTGTCAATTCGCGAAGGTATAAGAAGCGAGGCGCCAAGAAGCAGCGGACCCTTTGATTTTGCTAGATTTGAAAACGTGACAGAGGCTAACGTAGAGCTGACCTCGTCCCCGGGCGATAACGAGGCGAATGAACACGAGGAGTTATCAGCCGGAGGCAGATTCGCAAATCCTCTTTATCGTTCTAAGAGAGCTGTTGCGGAGGACAAGGGTGTTCTCAAGGTCGAAGGAACTGTAACAATGGCTGATCTGTACGATAGGGTCGATAACGACGAGTATGTCGAGGATATCGAAATGAACCTTGAAAATTGACGGGTTTCCGCGTGCTTAATTACAAACTTTAAACGATGAAAGGGAACGGGTCAAAGCTTACGAGCTTTCACGAAGAGTCGCGAGAATGCACGAGAGACGATAAGATTGTCAATGACGATAGATATCCTTAATGCAATCAGGACGATTGGAGTCCTTGGAAAGCATTCGATTACCTCACTATCGGATACACGAGGAAAATTTGATCTCATTTCGCGATATCCTCTCTCTCTCTCTCTCTCTCTCTCTCTCTCTCACGCACATTCTCACATTTCTCTCTAGAGACTCGGTAAATAATGGGAACGGAGAACTCGGCGCGT
>JARPRG010000011.1:84710-123178 GCA_031001745.1 Hartigia nigra
CTCTCTCTCTCTCACGCACATTCTCACATTTCTCTCTAGAGACTCGGTAAATAATGGGAACGGAGAACTCGGCGCGTCACGGTAAACAGGAGGAAAATCACATTCTCGATACTATACCGATTACGCCAAGTAAAACCCGTTGACAATGCAATTCGATTAAATTCAATCTGATTATCATTTAGATGCATTTCAGTGCAGTCATTCGACACTGCACGGACATACATCCTACTCGCTTAACAAACTCCGGCGTAATGCGAGGGGGAAAACAATGAGCGTCCTCGTCAACAAATAATATTCAATCAGTGTCGCGTCCGACGAGAATGAATTCAGTCGATAAATAAAATCAATAAATTAATATAACGATTTACAAATAGGAATGATTAACAAGAGAAAAATTATTACTTGTACGAATACGATTGTCAATAAAAGGTAGATCGTGGCAGAATATGTCACACGTGTTTATTCATTATTGTCAGACAACGACACCCTTAACGTTTCGCTTAGTCACTCTAGGCGCACGCGCCATTTTGCCGCTCACGTGGAGTCCAGCATCTGGACCGGTGCTTACACCACACTCCTAATAAGTTTCATAGTTGTTATATACACTCAAAATATTTGTCGATATACAGGGTGTTTATAATTAATCGCACGTGAATAGCAGGTTTAGATTCTTCGTTAAAAATAAAAAAGTACGATGTTAATTATATCCAAATTTAGACTTAAAAAATTGTAAACATTTAAACACGTGTCTTTTTATTTTTGACGTAAAATCTAGCCGCGTTATTTACTTGCGATTAGTAGTGAACACCCTGTATATATATATACACACAACACACATATATATAAGCCTTGTACATAAGAGCGGAGCGCAGCAGATATAATAAATGAACACGCGTACAATTGATTGCCAAAGATCCGTATGATTTTATTGGATTTGTGGCACAATAGTGTTTTATGCATTACACGCACGAGTAAGTACGCGCAATTCGACATATAATATTTAATTAATGTATATACAATTATATACCTAAATGATCTAACGCAATATAATATATATATATATAATCTTCTATAAAATTTTATTCATAGAATATATTAAACTCTGTTTCGTGAACGTCGAATGCAATTGTACGAATAAGTCGATTCTGTACAGGATGACAAGCGTGTGGAAGAATATTTTCTCTTCAAATAAGCAAAGAGAGCCTTTTTAGCTGCGGCAAGTCCCCACGTGTAAAAGTCGTCACCACTCAGAGCGCGCGAGAGAGAGAGAGAGAGAGAGAGAGAGTAAGAAGGAAAAAAAAAGTATCAAGAGAGATAGAGACAGAGAGAAAAGAAGAAACAACGTTCCCAGTCAAAAATATCATCTGCCTTAAGAATAATCCTGATCAATCTAATTGGTTCTGTGAGTTTTAATGTTTTCTTGTTTCTCGATGGAAATTCAGTCATACGTAAAACATACGTTAATAGATAACTTATTAATTGCTAATATTCTCTCTCTCTCTCTCTCTCTCTCAATCTCTCCCCTCTCTCAACTATTCTTAGGCACAATAATTATGTTTACACACGTACATGCATACTAATTAATTAAGGAATGATTTGCACGACCCTGGCTATTTGGCAACGCCACTCGAAACGATCTGACTTATATAGGGCGTAACACGAGGAATCTATTTTTTTTTTTTAATTAGGAGATTGTTACGTGAAACACCCTGTATACGCTTATCGCGTATAAATATAATTCGGCCGTTTCAAGTTTACGGTAACTGCTACTGCAACTCGCTAATGGACGCGAGAGAACTGAACAGAAAATCTGTTCGCTGATTATTGGACCCACAAATGCAGGAAGAAAATCAATTGAAAAATCTAATCAGCGATACAGAAGCTATCGATTTCATTATTATAGGCTAGTAAACACACCTAGCACCGCTATGCGCAGCCGTAGTTCGCGATATAACAATTGTATCCTTGTCCTTCGTTAACGGTACCATGCATATAGTATATATTTATATTATAACGAAGTCCTGGAATCGATCTTAAGTGTCTTCGGCGCGCTGTAAATTTATTCGTAATTATATTTAAAAAATAAAGAATAAAGGAAAATACGACTGAACCGATGCTCTGACTCATTCTCTGGATTAAAAAAAAAAAGAAAAAAAAGTGGAACAATTCCAAGAGAGATGGGTGCGTCGTCGTAGCTTTGTACTGCGCTAAATATCACTCCAGAAAAAAACACATACTGAAACACAGTATAGTGCGATAGGGCGGGAGGAGGCACTTGTGTCTTTTTTTTTTCTTTTTTAAAAATCCATTTACAATTAAATATGTATTCGTAACATGATGTTTTTCGAAGATCATTAAAAGTTTAGGTCGTTCCTGATTTTACATAGGAATGCATACCGCACTGTCCCAAACGAAGGAAGACATTGATGGAGCCGAATAATTCGTCGGCTTACATTTTCGTTGCTGATATTCGCATTACAGTTTCACAAAAATATTTTCATTCTCGCAACCTCAACGTTCGAAGACAAGGCACTGTTTGTCTTAAGGGTTTTGAGACTTTTTATCTTTCTTTTGTTTTTTAAGGAAAATTCGGGCACGCGGCTGGTACGACAATCGCTAATTACAATAACGCAGTATATATAATAATTATCCCATTCTAGTTAAGAAGACTGAACTTGCAAAAGAGCTTGTAAACGTTGCAGCTCCTTGAGGAGTTCACGATTCGTCCCTTCCAGGGTGTTCAATCTGTCCCTGTAGGAAGAATTCTCATTGGCCAGTAGCGTGACTCGTCTCTCCAAACCATCCATGTATTCCTTCTTCTTCCTGCGGGATTCCTGAGCGGAGATCTGAAGTAATTATCAAAAGAAGAGACAACAAATTATTACAATGAATGTTCTCAACGCGTTCCACAAGTTTCCTACTGTATAGTATATATAACGTATAACGCGCCAGATCCTCTAAAACATTAAGATATGTTTACCTTATTCTTAATTTTCCTTCGAACCTTCTTCAAGGATTTCTCCTCCTGTTTAGTCAGAGGAAGTTTCGTAGGCACCGGATATCCTTCGGCAATCAAAGTTCTCTTCTCTTCCTCCGTGAGAGTAAGTACTCCGGTGGATCCCTTCTGCGTGCATAAAAAATAAAAACAATAAAAATTACCCATAAGACAAACATAAATTTTTTTATCAACACTCGTTAAAAAATTTCAAGACTCACAGGCTGACAGGATATTAAAGGTGTATGAATGGGCTGTCTGGTAGTGTGCACATGTGATCCATTACTGAGGTAAAGACGCGGAGTAAGAAGTCCACGAAGACTCTGCACGTGTCCAGAACCCTGAGAATTCCTTCTTTCCGGTGAACAGGAAGCCGATACGGCACCCTCGCTGTCGGAGCTCGCACTGCTAGGAGGCGTAGGAGGTAGACCTTGTCGGGAGGCGTGTAAGCCGACGTCACCGGGTATACTAACGAGTCCACAATCTTCCAGCTCCATGCTCTGCAAGTACAAATCATTGAAAAAATATTATCATCAATCAAGGACTCTTTAAAAATCAGTAAACAGATGAATACTCTTCGTCGATGATGATCAATCACCTGATAATACTCCTCGTCATCCTCCTCGCTATCGCTCGTGTGCTCCAGATGGTTCCTGCTGAAGTGTAAGCGATGAGGATCGACCACAGCGATGGTGCTCTTATCATCCACCAGATTAGAGGGTGCGCAGGGGCTGTTGGGCTGACTAAGAGGTTCTCCCTTGATCTCCTCGCAGGTCAGGGTCATCGTGTCGGCTTCAGGTACAAGTGGTAGTCTGGCAGCTAGGGCCAGATTGTTGGACGGAGACAATGATGACGAGTTCTGCGACGACGGAGGTGATCCGCGTCCCGAGGCTGTGTTCAAGGATATCGCCGGGAAGCATTCTTCCTCCATGTCTGAAAAGACCGGAAGCCGTTGCATAACGTGCGGACCTCCTTTAATAAAAAGAAATTCTCTTAACTGCTTGCATCGCAAAAGATAACATTAAGTAAAGACAAAGATAAATAAAACTACATATAAGCCAAAGAGTGACACAAGTTTCTCCACATAAACGTTGCATAAACAGTTTTCGGTTCATATCCAAGATCATTCCAAAGTTCAACGGGGTCACACTTCGTTTCGCTGAATGTTCACAAGTGAATCACATCGCTGATACTTCGATCGTATAGAGTGACTGCATCAGTTAATGAATGCGTCCACGTAAATTATATCTATACATAGTGATTTTAATACGAGTTATCATTTACTACTGCACTTACCCTTCTTACAATGTAATGGTATTAATACCGCACACGTTTCAACAGTCGACAATAATTCTTACCATCTATTCGATTTCGTAACTCATGAGCCTTGTGATGTTCCACAGTGGTACCGGAAACGTTTCCAGAGCCAGCCGAGGATCCAGAATTTGGCGTGTGAGGATCGGCACCAGGAGTGGCAGGACTGGGCGGTGCACTAGACGCCAGCAGACTATAACTGTGCTCTGACTTAATGGGCCTAGGTCCACCAAGTGCAGCGTCGGTCATCAATCGATCCCTGAGAACGACGCTCAGGCTCGATTTGTCCCTGAGACAGAGCACGTTGCCCCATTCCTCTTCCCGCGTAGCCATCAGGACGTCCTGGCCGAGTGCCTGAAATTTTACAATGAGAACTGGCTTTAAGGCATACTAGACACTGCGGGGGGAGCACCGCTTCCCTGAGGCCGTAATGCAATACGTTAACGGGCATAAAACTGTAGATCGTCGGGAGCAGGGCGAGCGGTCAAGTTGAAGGTCGGACAGTAGCCTGATGGAGGACTTAGGTTCTCCTACCTAGCCACTCCCTCTCACTCTTTCTCTCTGATGTGAGACACGACTGCTCAGAAACGGAAGAAGGGGGCGCCCTCCCTCCCACTCAACACCCCTCCTGTTATGGCCCGACTCGCTCGAGCAATGCGGAACTCGGGTCCCCTCAAGGTCGCTAACTCTTTGGATTCGCTATGCTTTGGCCATCACAGCGAATCGCTTCGGGCTAGATGAAAATAGTTCTATAGACTGGCTTGGTAGGAAGTGCACCGAGCGGAAACCTTAATTGTATGCTATCCGAGTGACCGCATAAGAAGCATCGAGAACGAGATATTTCACGGTGTCAATGGAATTCGCTCGGTGCCCGTAGGAAGCTCTTTAACGTAAAAATACATTCGGATCTTTCGTACGTCAGGTAGTTGCAAAAAGTGAGACACGTTCGCGACGTACAGAGTCGACGTTGATTTTGCATTCGTACAAATGGCAGAAATTACTGACGTTTAACTACGCTGGTGTAATCAGCAATTTGCAGCGAGCCACTCTTGGAAACTTCGCTGTCTCGACGTTTTTACGCGACGACGTCGCAACGATGCCCAGTACCCGTGAGAGTCTCGCGAATTCGCAAAGATAATACGACGATTGTAAAAAACAAAATGCAAATAAAAAGAAGAGGACAAGTCTGTCCGAGCAGCCATTAATTCCAACCAAGATATCCAAGCCGCAAGATCCTCTTTTACCATCTTCATCGTCCCATCACCGGCGATCCCGTAGAAACTGTGTCACCTCCTACATGTCGCGTTGCATATTTGCTTCAACGATCATAGGCTTCAGGACCATCTTCATTTCTATCTCTCTCTCTCTCTCTCTCTCTCTGTCAATGAGTGCAAGAGAGGGAGAGAGAGAGACAGAAGCCATAGCGTGCAAAACAGTCACAACTTCGAGACGCGACCTTTCTAGCGACGTGTTCCAGCAATCCGTGAGACTGGTTGCTGGCGCGCTGTCGGAATGGGAAGGTAAGTGTCGGTAAGGTGGAAGGTGGAAGGTGCCCCGACTACTACCCGGTACCAGTCTCACCGAAGTCACGAAAAAAGGTGAATGTCCTCGATAGTCCCATCCTGACGTTCTCTATCTCCACTCTCTCTCTCTCTCTCTCTCTCCCTCTCTCTATCTCTCCTTTCCTACACCGTCACACAGCTATACTCTTCCGTCGCGCGACTCACTTCTCCCTTTTCAAAGGAGTAGAGTCGTATTACGCTTTGGCACCGGTGCGCCATCATCACTTTTTTCATACGTGGATTAAAAAAAAAAAGGCAAACTGCAATATCGCAATCGGCGATTATCGCCCGTTCAATCTCGTGCACCGCTCACGCAACACGAAAAAAAAAGAAATTATCAAATCATTGCCATCTACGAGTTTTACGTAAAAAGATTTTTTATTAATAATAAAAATATAATCAGTACATCGCGTAACGGTACCTATTATTTTTTTTAATCCATAGACTTCGACGAAGTCCAATCGACCCACTGATAATCGAACGTGCGATACAATTATTATTGTCAAACTGCATCCCATTTACTTTCAAGCCTCGTGCAAGCTTTACGTGATGGATATACGGAAAGGCCATGCGAAAAAAAAGAAAAAGAAAAGTACCACGAGTTATAGACTACGGTGCAGGTACGATAAGGGTTATACATATATCGGTTAGATTGTTTACCCATACCAATGCGAAAAAAAAAAAACGACATAACACCGATACGGTTCAAAATATCATTTCGATATTTCCAAGCGTCCCGTCATTGCATGCGCGACCATATACGAGTCTATTATCGCGACCAGGTCGTAACAGATTATTCCTGCTGGCGCACCGAGCACGCGCCTCGATGCTTTATCGTCGTAGCCGGAGAGTAGAAAAGAAAAAAAAAAAAGGGAAAAAAAAGATAGTCAAGGCGACGATATACCTGACCAGCGATTAGGCACATACAGGTACGCATAATGACTGTAACAAGCGAAGAGAAAAAATGGAGAGGAGGTGCTCGTTAAAAGTTAGAAAACAAAAGAAAAACCAATTCCAACTGATATATCTAAGTCAATATCGAGCGGGGGAAACGAATTCTCGAGAGTCGATGGTATTAGAATTGTCGACTGTACAAAAAGAAAACTGCATTATATTAGATTAGTCCTCTGTGGGGCTTATGGGAAAAATCGTGTGACGCTAAAAACAGTCGTTGCCATGGGGATCATCATTGTCGGATTGCGCAAGTCCTTTTCCCTTGGTCCTTTCTCCTTTCGAGCGAGATCCTCGGCACTTCCGGGCCAGTCAAAATATATCTTAGCCTTATCCTTCACCTTCTTTTAGATCAGATTAGAGTGAAGTGAGCGTCGAAGATCTGGAATACGTTTGTATAACGGTTATCGATTATCGAACGCGATTCAAATAAGCATCGATATGGATACAGATACGCACGTGAGTGTTACGACTGAATTGAGCGATGTTGGGATTAGCGTACATAGAGGGATTCAAATTAATGAAGTACAGGCATTCGGGTGGACAGTATAGCCGGCATCAAATACATCGTTACCGACTGATCGGGAAAGATCGCGTGAACTTCGATTCGAGCGATAAGCGTGAAAATGAATTAACGAGAGAAAATGGCGAGGAGGAGGATTTATAGTAGTGGAAGAGCGGCGAAGCGGGTTAGCGCGAGGGCAACGTGGGACGGAGCGGGTGATTGACCGTTCACGGGTAGAAAACAGTAAAACGTCAAATGAACTAAAAGGCGGTTTCGTCGCGCGCGAATAATCTCAACTGTCGAGGACACGAGTCCATTCACTGTACCGAGGATAATGGATGGATATACCAAACTAGAAAAGCAATAGAGGAAGGGGAAGAGAGAGAGAGAGAATATAAAAAGAAAAGCAGATCCCGTCAATTTCGTTATGGCTTTCAGAGAGCAACGCTCATTGGCCAGAAGAACGATAATACCGCACGAGGCCTGTGCTTGGAAAATGGGAGAGGAAGCAAAATAAAAGGAAAAGGAAAAAAAAAAGGAAAAAGAAGAAAAAAGTCACGCCCTCGTAATAATTTCAAATATTATATCAGAACTTTGCCCCCTTGCCGTTCTCGACTATCCTGCTCTCCTTCTAGATACACGTGAAAGACTAGAGTACTTCCTGCAGCAACGGTGTACCGTGAAGTGGTAAGAGGGGGGGCGGTGGAGGGCATTTCCGTTTTAGAGGAAAAGAGACCGACAGAGCGTAACTTAACGATACACCGCACGACCTAGTGTATAATAAAGTAAATAAAAAAGAAAAATGGCCGCCAATTTTAAGTCTGTATGTCCACGGTACCCTAATTAGATAAGATTGTCAAATAATCGATTGGGTTATCAGCATTCCTCTTTTCACGTAATCACGTGGTCTCGTCAACTAACAATTATTATTAATTAAACCGAACAAGATTCCTTCTGATAATTTACATTTTGTATTATTAGACTCTCTCTATTTCTCTCTCTCTCTCTCTCTCGTTCTTTTAAGTATGCTCAAACTCATTTTCACTTTCCCACCTTCAATTTGTGTCTCTCTCTCTCTCTCTCTTATTTCGATTTCATTCAGAGAAGAGATTCTTCTTTCCTCGTGTCGACGTCGCTCGTGTCAGATCGTACGAGCATCCGTTTCCGGGAAGCAGCCGTACCGATAACAATTAGATACATATACCGATACTCTAAATAGCCATTAAGAAAATCGTGACTGTGCTTCAGGGTTGATAAAGTGAAAAAAGGGACAAGGGAGAGTATAGGTGTGAGAGAGAGAGAGAGAGAGAACATTTTATAACCAAAATTAAACGCCGTTACATATTTTAGGAGAAAAAAAAACGTCCAGTCAAATAAAATTACATGCAATTTTAATGATAAGCATTAATTGCCATAGTATCGCGACGCATCCCCGTTATAATTTCACGAAAAAGAGTACGTGCTTGCCGAGAGTCATTAAAAAGAAATAATTAAAAAAATGGGGCGAGGCTATCCAGACGCGTCCTCGGTTAAGTTAACATTAACAGCAGCGATAATGGCGATACTGGCTGTTCGTCAGTGGAGTCGCACCTGCGTAAAGACAAACGAACTATTTATTTCGTAAATATATTTAAATTTAGCGTTAACGAGCAACCCGTCAACAAAAAGCCCTTGGCAATACGTTAATTAAATATTATGACAAAATACAATTTTCTTCTCAATTTTTAATTGAGTGTCTTCTTCTATCCTCGATATCCTCGCTATTGTGGAACGACGTAAAATTTTTTTTGTTTCTAGAAAAAAAAAAAAGACTGGATTCTCTACTCGTAAAATATAATCAGTATTAGGTGTAAGCCTGGTACACATGATGCGGCATTCGTCGCGATTGCAATGCATAGTGGATATCTGAAATTGCGCACGGCACTACGAGGGCACATCCGCACGTTTCGTCATTAGGAAGCTACAGGTGTTCGCTGTTTGTATAAGAGAGAGGATAGGAGGATAAAGACTAAGAGAAAATGCAGTATGAAAATAGCATTAAAAAAATTCGGCAAATATACCAAAAGCTGCGAAGGGGATTGTAGCAGGTTATGACAATAGAAAAAATTCATTCACCGAAAGATCAGAAACGAGATCGAAATGAGCAATGCGTAAGTATGTTATTCGTGGAGACACGCGAGTCCTTGCAAAACACGATAATGTTGATTGTACAGGTGCGACTCTGCCGAGCGACATATTTTTCTTTTTGCGTATCACGTATTATAGGCATTATCAATAGGTCAATTTTAAGAATCGAGCCAATCGATGAAAAGTCAATAAAGTTAACATCCAATTAATTAAACATTTACAGCTAGATTTCTCCAAGTACTGAATTGTAAAGATAATTTCGCTGGCGTTCGTCGCCGGGTAGCAAGAAAATTGTGTTTTGTAATTAAGTCAATCCACATGTGGATTAAGTCACCAGAAGTCGTCAACCAACTGACGTACAGTAGCATCTTTGTACAACTGGTGCATTATCCACGACGAATATACAATAAAAGATTACACGGATAGAATAAAATATAATAAACTATGACTCACTGGCTCTGCTAGATAGGATTCCCATAGTTCCCTTAGATCTCCACTACCCACGTCGTAGAATTCCATGGTGTGAAAAGCGAAGCTACGACTTCCGCTTCTTCTGCGTGTACAGGCACTTGTTGAAAAAAAAAAAGAAAAGAAAAAACGACGGGCAAGAGCGCCCCTCGAAGCGCCCAACTAAAGCCTCTCCATGACACGTTCCTGACGAGGCCAAAAAATAAAGTCCCTCGAAAATCAAGGCACGTCCAATGAACCCGATCTCTTCTATAACGAGGAAAACGTCCTTTCTCGGTCAGGCAGATTGTGGACTAGCCTTAAGACACCGAATGGTAAATTGCAGCGAGTTGATAAAAGCGCAACGAGCCGTGATTCCTAGGAAAAGAAAAAACAAACACATATTTGAATAAATAATTATAAACAACGACCTTCGATAATTAATAAAAGTTACGCACGTAAAGAACAACGCTATAATGATACGTAAACCTTTAAAAAGAAAATGCTCGAGTATCCAAGAGACTCTAAATGACTGGAAATAAATCCTATCTCTGCTGTAAGATTCACGTGTACTTAATGGCGGTACGAAGTTAAGGAAGCTAACGAGTCATTGGCAGACTGAACAGAACTACGCGACAGGGGAGTCATAAGTGACAACAGGCGCCTCTAGTTTGTAACGGGATCAATGGACCCTTCATTAGCACGAATGTGTATACAAGCTTGAAGCAAATGGGGTGTGCCGTAATCCAACATTTCCACTTTACGTCATTTACACTTACTAGAGATTCAAACAATTTGTTTTCCCTTACCGAATTGTACAGAAAATATATTTTAGTAAGTACCTGGGGTCCGTATAGCCTTGCTGAAGTCAGCCAAATAAAACACATACAACTATATCTTCATCTTTTTCCTTATTGTCTTTATATGTTTCCTATGCGAGAATCAAGTTCCAGGTTATAAATAAGTATGTCAACAATAATAACATTTACAAGAAAGATAAACGTCATACTGGGAAATCCTAAATATATCAGTATTACTGTATGTACAGTGGCACCATAATAGACATACAGTGTATATGTCAGAGGACTAATGAATAAAATTACAGCCAGACACATTAATAGACTACATCAATCAATTCGTGTACCTTACCACGTTCTATATTTGTCTCGTAGATTATAAAATTCCCCGGCGATGATTATCACTTTCAGAATTTCATAGTTCTCCTGAAAACTATTCTTGCGGCAGGCACAGTATAACCGGTTAGACGAAACTCCAATGCAATCCACGGTATGCCGGTTGGTGCACGAGGCACAATTCACTTGATATAACACAGCGCAGCACAGTGAATAGAAAGAGAGAGAGAGAGAGAGAGAGAGAGGGAAAGAGAGGAAGAAAAAGAAGATACTCAAGACAGAGATAGATACAATATCCAATCGATAAGCAACAACCGCGTTAATTGGGAGTCTCCGTGCGCGTCAGGGCTGGCGAATGTTTATCGCGCTATTCGCGAAATAACTGCTGATACTTCGAATCGAGCATATGAGTCCCAACGGTACTGTCACGCGCAAAATAAAACACAAGCAAGTTCCACCGTCTACGAGAATTAAAGACAAGAGACAGACCAACAGTACTAAGTGAATTCTTGCTCCTGACCTCTTAGCGTATGATTGTATCCAAAGGCTTTTCCACAGGATGCGATAACGCGTATTCGTATACCGAAGAGGTTAGATTCACGTCGTGGAGGGTCTGTCTCTTGGAAGTCTTCCTGTTGCTTCTATCCTATATTTACGGTCCCAATCAGTTCCGAACAGCCCCGTCAATATACACGTCCGTATACACGTGCTTCCCTATGTGTACTGACTGCCCCGGGATTCGACCAACCACCGTGAACCACCTGTTACCATCGGACTTATCGGCGCGTCCCAACTCAAATTGGATGTATGCGCGCGCATAGTGGATAGCGGATCGCGCCTTATTATAGGCAACACTTTGACGCATTTCAGCACCGGCAGGCAACCGGGAATGGTCGCCGTTACTTCCTTTATTGCGAGGATCTCACGAGAGTGATTAACGTATTTTGTATGCGGGCTGAGCGGAATCATGGATGCGGGCAATAATCGATGCATTTTTTTCAAGTCTCTATTAAGTAAACGCATTGTTGTGGAGAAATGCGAGGAGGGCGTTAAAGCGAAGAACCGGAAATGAAACCGGTACCAAAGTTGCAGGAGGAATATCGTAGATTTGCTTTTTGTGAAACTGAAATGTCTTTCGAGATTTTTCTTGCATTATGTAGCATACATAAGTGGAGTGTCTTTCATAACATATGGTTCTCACTGCCGGAAATTCAATTAGTAAATAAGGGCGGGGTAAGGAGAGGACAGGGGTGGTTAATGGATTTTACAGAGAGAATCGGTCGTTCAATTAGCTTGTAATACTTGAGAATATGAAAGGGAACGGGAGTATTGTTATTGGAAAAGCTTTGGTAGGATTAGGAGCGTGAGATAAGGAAGTTTTAGATTTTTACCTATAATGACTATAATGACGTTTAGTTCTTAATGACCTCTTATTATGAAAGGGTAACCTTTGGCCGAGAATGATCATTGCACTCGTTAATAACGAATAAGAACAGTTATAGTCATTTTCTGATCGATTAAGGGTCCTTCCAGAAGTACGAAAAATGTTTAATGTTCTTTTTCGCTATCTGGCTGTATCTCGAAAGTCCGGCGTCGCGACGCCGACGTGACTGTAACGAACTTGTGAAAGTTTGTATACTCCGACTCCAGTGGTAATGCAGTATAAAGACAATCTTATCGTCCACGTGTATGGTTCGTTGTAACGTGAAAGACTATAACTTTTGCTATTCGCTTTATATACGTATAACAAATATTTGTATGATTAATTTGTATAATTAATTATATTGAATCTTATTCGGTTATTGAAACGTTAATATTTATAATAGTCGAGCCGTCGGTGATGCAGAACCTGCAAAGCATGCTCATAAATAACTGTGCTTTCGTACCTACATATTGCACAATTTCTACTGTGGCTCCATCGCGCTTACATACCACAGAAAACTGATTTTATGAAGTGTACGTGTTGTTGTTTTGTACATTTAATCGAACGTTTAGTATTTAATATTGAGAAAAAATGGCAAGGATCGTAGTACTGTGTGCCTTACTCGTACTGGGTGTGTTGATCAAAGAAGGTGAGTTACGATAGAATAAAGAATTATTGCTGTAATATTCTTTCCTATACTCTGAATGAATGAGAGGGTGTGGCTTGAGTTTATCAATGAAATAGTAAGTAACAATGAATCACGTTGATCTTGAAGGGTTTTTCTTTTTTTAATTGTTTTAGGAGAGGCTCTGTACTGTTACAGATGTAACAGTAATCAGCCAGGATGTGGAACACCTCTGAATTGGCTCTGGTATTGGGGTGAGACTTGTCCGGAGTACGATGACAAGTGTGTCAAAATTATAGAACGGAAAGGAGGTGAATAAAATGTCTTCACACGATAAAAGAATTATTTGTGCGATCGATCAAATTCTTTTCTATGCTCTTCAGCCGAAACCATCATCACGAGAGAATGCCTCAGCTCCGTAAGGAGTTTCAGGACAGATATACCTGCTGACAAATACGAAGGCTGCAGGCCAGCTGCTAAAGATGTTCGTCTTGGACATTATGTCAACAATACTATTCACGAACTGGATATTCATAGAAGTTACTACGATGAAGTAACATGGTGTTTCTGTTATTTCGATCATAGATGTAACGGAGCTACAAGTGTTACGGTATCAATATTATTATTAGGCATAGTTACCGCTATCCAGCATTATACGATATGAATCTCAGCTACCTTGTAGGGACACTATTTATATAACGCGATGTAGATATACGACTTTTTAAAAGTTATCGTTCCACTTTAAAAGACAAAGACTCAAAGTTCAAAACCTATTCCGTCCATTTGATCTTTTTGCGAGATTCCCTTTTATACGTTTTTATAAGCTTTTATTTACAACGCTTGTATACGAGCTTAGGTACCTAAATATAAGATTAATGATAGTCTATACGATAACGTATCTTAGAAACAATCAAATCATTTGATAGAACTTTATTGTCACACGACTAAGATAATATCAAGGTGTATCGCGGCTTTTTTAAAAAGTCGCCAAATTACAAACGTTTATACAAATTTCTTTTTATACTCTGCGCTACGATGTATCGAGATTACAATGTAAAACGAGCAAAAAAATAAAGGGACGCGTGCGTTTTCCTTTTTTCCAATTTTTTTCGTATTTGCTCTCTTCTCTTGCAAGATCACGACCTTACGATATTAATCCACTGAGGGTTTACCGTCGGCATTTAAACGTTATAATTCGATTCGTGCTTTCCTCTACGCTAAATACACTACTTTATTCTACAATTCGTATCTCTAAACCCCGATTACTCGGTATTTTTACTCGCATCACAGTTACGTGTTTCGCTTGTCCTCTTTGGGAGCTATTTTGCATTTCCTTAATGACTATTTTGGATACGTGCCAAATTTTGAAATTCTCAAATCGCCATGTCATGCTGGATGGCATTTTGAAAACAATGTTCGCCTCAATCTCTTTCTCCCCATTTGGTATTTCTTTTTTTCTTTTCTTTTTTAATTATCCGTCTACCAAACTCAAGAAAGCAAAATGCTTCGTTATTGTGTCTGTATGTAGAACAAGATAAAAAAAAATATGTATCATCATGATCATCGTCCTGACTTCACATTAAATTCAATACTCGATGCACACAACACTGTGTCATATGGCAAATTATTAACTTTATCACTTATATTAATGATTAATGAGAACAAGACGAATTAAAAAAAAAAAAAATAATAAAAGTAAACGTACGTCGATGTCTCATGCGTTGAAAACATTTTCCAAATTTTTTATTTGTACACTGCTAATGCTCTCACGTGAAAGTGACGTGAGATTATGTTCAGGACATCTATTGGTCCATAAACAATTATTCTTTGACCAGGAATTCTTTAAGACAATCAAGCTGCACGGTATTTTTACCATTTAGCTAAATTATATTCGATGATTAATATCTCATTTCTAATCGCCGCCAAAATGGCGCAGTTCCTTCAAGGGATAAGAGTTTCATTGGGTGCTGCGAGGAATTTTAAAGACTTTTCAATAAATAGGTTCAAATTGGACTTACGGATAGGTAGAGAGGACATTAAAGGATAACAGGATACAGAGGTTTCCACTGTTTTCGTTCTGCTGACTTTACTCCAAGGATTATGATTGGAACTATTGAAGAATTTATACGTTCACAGCATCCCAAATCCTTTTGAGTAATTAATTGCTTTCAATAAACGATCCTGAAGTTTCTCTATCGTACTGTAGTCGGGCAAGAGCAAGACATTGAAGCAAGTGTGTGCAGTTGGTAACCTATAAGAAAATATAGAAAATAATCATTCAATAAATTCAACGCAAGGATTCTTTCTTTTTCTTTCTTAAGAAAATATTCCTACCTGTCGGAATCCGGTCCATGTCTCGCTATAACCATTTTTAACCGTGAAAGTCCTCCCACAGGGACTCGATCACTTCCTGTAGTAAACTGAAGTAGTCTCCGTTGACTTTCTGGAGGTAGAGAGTGAGCGACCCGCCAGAAATTGCGAATAGCTTCGCTCTCTACAGTGTAGCCACCCTCATACTCCGTAGCTGCTTCTAATTCAGCAAAATCAAAGATTTTGCTTCCGCATACAAGCTGCAAATACAAGGGAGAATGTGGTCTAGTACACCGGTTATACGGAAACAATGCTCTAGAATAAATAACAAAAAAATAAACCTGTTCAATCTCTTCTGGTCTGAAGAGTAATGCCAATGGACTTTCGTCTGTCACCATCTGGAATCCACGTCTGAACGCTTTAAATTGTCTCTCCACTGATTTATTTAATAGAAAATCAGCATAAAGATCAGCAAATTCACGTTTGTTTTCTTGAGTGACGTAAAGCTCGTCCCCATTTTCTCTTAACTCATGAAACAGGACTGATCCGAAAACATCTCTGAAAGTAAAGGGTGTCTTTCTTGTGAATTGATCTTTACATTTTCAATTCCATAAGAGGTTCCCTTACTTGTATCCGACCCTGAAAGTCTGCATGAATATATCAGGCATGTCATCCCCAGTATATTTCATAAGCTCCGTCATTGTTCTATAAAGTGTTGGACTCCAGTCTTCCAAATCGGCAAAACCACCCTTCCTACCTAGAAGCTTCCGGTAGACCACCATGGGGAAACGCACGTCGAGGATGACGTTGTTATAGATGGCCAGACCGAGAACTACTCCTATCAAGGTGAACTGAGCATTGCTCTCGAAGGAGGTTGGATTAAACCAGGTGGTTTGCGTATCTTCTTGCATCGTAAACATTCCATAATCTGGATTGAAAATCTCCTCGACCACCAACTGAAAGAATTCCTTGGAGACGCCCCCTTCGTCGACGCCCTGTTCACCTTCGAATTCAACGACTAGCTGCTTCTTTAGATCAGTCGGATTCTCCATAGCCACCATTTCCAATTCGACCAAAGCGTCATCAATCAAATGATCTCTTCGTACCTGTTTTGGGCCGTTTACGTACATTCTTTTAGACAAATTCTATCCATTTCAACCACTACATACCCACGTATAATACACTGATGAAACTTGACGGTATAATTAATGGAAAATGAAATATTAAACAATTATTGAATGATCCTACCTTTAATCTGAGATATGGATTTGTAGGCTGTCCAACGACAGTTTGCAAAAAGCTCATACGTCTTTCACTGTACATTCGAATTCTATTGTCATAATAGAGGCCGAGTGTCTTTGTAGCCGGTGTTAATATGAAGGCGTAATTCATGAAACTAAATTTCCTAGGTTGATCGCTTTTATAATACGCAAAATCCTTATCCATTTCGACGGCGTCGCTCAAAGGTTCGTTGTAAAAGTCGTTGAAAGGTATGAAGGGCTTTCTTGCATCCAGAGAATAGATTCCCAACTCCATAGCGAGTTTATCCTTGAAGAAGATATCGATAAGAATATTTCTCTATCCAGTCTGTAGTGCTCCGGAAGTCAAAGAGGATTCTACCTGTACTGCCTGGGAGGATGTGTGTGTCCTAATTCCAGATTTGTCCAAGTCGGTACCGTCAGCATCCTCGTCTCGACAGGACTCTGGAGCATCCAATTCACCAGCTAACATACTAGCATAATAAAGTATCTTCATAACTTTAGTAGGTGCTGTGATGGTATCCGCATCCTGAACGCAATAGTCGCGCGTAAAGGAACCAGCTATGACCTAGCATTGGTAAAATATGGAATATCAATAGTAGCATCTTCAGGAGATAGAGGATCGTCTTTGATAGTCCATCGTACCTTCACGGTTATGAGCTGCTGCAATGCTTGTAAAAGACTCTGTAGACGAGGCTTGCAGTGTCTTGCCCAGACCCTGGCCAACTTGGCCTGGGCAGAAATCCTCAGGCAGCTCGCCGCTTTGCAGAGCATGTGAAGTGCCAGCTCCAGGTACTCGCTGCTACCCAACACTGGGATTTCGAACACGATGAGGAACACGTTCAGCAGACTGTCGGTACTGTCCGAGGGCATTTTACCAAATACTCTCAGGTCGAGCTCGATATTGTCCGCCAGGGTGACTAGGGCATGAACCAGAGCCGATTCAAAGGCTTCTCCTGAAATAGAGTATTCGTCATCAGCAGGTTAAGGATCTTCCTAATTTAATTCCTGAGATATTTTAATACACACCAGGAAGTGACCAGAGGGCTGCAAAGGCTCTTCGAACTGCTGGGAGATCCACGTTTGTATCATCAGGATGAGGCACTGCTGGTGATGGGTCGCTGCTGTCCTCTTCCTTATCTTCACCTTGGAGCGAACGGACGGCTTCTTTACTGAGATCACCGGGTGGTCCTAGTAGAGATACTGGCGCTCTGTCCAACAATGCCGCCAGGGGTGAATCATTCTTCTCTGTCCTTTGAAAACTTCGACTGAGCGCCTCTGCCGAGGAGAAGACCTCCCCCAGGGTTCGTATCAATAACGAATAAGATCCTTCCGATTTACATCTTTCTATTATGTCCAAAAGCTTCGCTTCCGTCAGATATGGCACCGGTTTTCCTGTGTGGTGAAAAGCATTTGTTTACCAGAATCCCCCCTGCTTTATTTTAAACGTAAACCCAAACCATGTACGCCATACAACACATACATTCAGAGGATTATAATTTTATTAAATAATTGTATACAGGTAGAACAATGAAATTTATGGCCAATAATAGGATTCTATAATTTTTTTAATTTTCTCAAACGAAAACTCCTTTTGTTTGAAAATGGTTAAATTAAATTTGGCTAGAGAATTGTATGGAGGGATTACTCAGCTTGGCCGTTTTTTAAATGTCTTTTGAAATCCAAATAGCGAAGGTACAATGCCAGCAACATTAATTTTGTAACGTCAGAACGCGAAGTACGTTTCGATCGAGATCTTCGAAATTTAATGTTCTTTTTTGGCCGATACGCTTTTTTTGAATTTCCTTTTGCCTTTTGATTCTGTCTTTTTGGTCTTCTGACATTTTGGGCATTATTATTACCATTTGGAATATAGACACCATAGCGGTTTAGTATTTGCATAAAGCTGGAATCAGTTTTTGGCAAAAGAGATTCATTCGATTCAGTTCCTGCAGTACTATCAGTGTTATTTAAAAATGTAAGTTCATAGATTTTACAGGAACTTTTGGATTTACATTTATCCGTATCATTAAGTTTAGAATCATTATTAATGGAGGTGGTGTTGCAAGGTTGGGAAATTACACATGCTTCGTGCGGTTTTAAAAGACGGGGTTGACTAGTCTCTCCTAAGTCAAAGTTTGACACACCTTCAACGGAACAGGTAGGATTGACGCTTTTAACTGGTAGGCTCTTAGCTAAGGATGCTGGTCCTGGCTCCAACGTAGTCCTGGCAACTTTGCTCGGCTGTGTACCATCGCAGAGACGTGCTTCCTGGGAGAAGAGCTGAATTGCCTGGGCCGCAGCTTGATTTGGTGTAAGATTCGTCACCTGCCATATGAGATTCCTTGCGTATTGATTGATCTGTCATTCCTCTGATCAGAGAGAATGAATGAATCAGGATAATTCATACTTTCCCACTGGATGCACAATTCTGATTATCACATTGAGGATTTCCACAACCATCGGTAAGCTGATAAAAGTAGCGTTCGATCAGTTTTTTAGCAGCCGCACGCTTCATATCGCTGCAAGGGCTATCTGCTCCTACCCTGTGAAATTATAATAGTCTATCTAATTGTTCATCGAAGACAAAGAATTTTACTTGAACGATGGAAATAAGAACAGAAGTAGAAAAAGGGGACTCCTATCTAATTATAAACTACGATTCATCATGGAAAATATCATGGTCGTGCTTTGCAACAAATTTCAAAACAACAAAGTCACCTTACGATAACCACTTGGAAGAATTATAGTAGTATCCTGGCAGGATTCATTGAATCGGAAGGCCACGACGTGGTTTCCAAAAATAAAATAACCCAGAAGAAGTGAAATTCGCTCACACTCAATGTAAACAACATCGAAATTTTCATCAAGATATACATAACAAAAACTGCTACGAATTATTACAGGAAATAATCCCAGAGAGAAACTCCAAAAAAAAGGGAGTCAAAGTACAGCATGATCAATCAACATCAAATGGCAAAGAACATACAGAAAATTAGTAGAAGTCTGTCCTAAATGGAAGAAACAAAAGTATGCAGAAAATTCTTTTAGAAAATGGACAGAATGCAGACTAACCTGGATGCGAGGTCTTCTCCAGGGTCCCCTTGGCCCTTGGCGCTCATAGAACGTGAATCGTGGAAATGTTGTTGGCTTCGCCAGAAATGCTAGAATTCTTGCGAAGACCTCGCGCACGACAATATCGTCAGGAACCGTCGCCACCACTAGAAGAACAAACGGCAGCAGCAACAGCAGCAGCAGCAGCACCACCGCCACCACAGAGCACTGAGCACAAGCACTATATCACACTATATCAGGAACAGTAAAAAAGATCGACCAAATAACTCACTAACACACTAACTAAATTTAGCGCAAATGGTTTTCACGATGACGAAGAGATTTTTTTTCGCGAACGTCCACGAAAAACAGGCAGATCTATTAAATACAAAACGAGACTGAGAATTATAAGTGTAGCAGTCGATGGAAAAAAAAAAAAAAAAAAACTACCAGATATCTACACTGTCATGCCCAATTGCAATGAGGCTATGTCAGATTCGCTACTTCTATAAGTTAGAAAAATTTCATTTACAGCCGCGGAGACAAGCAGCTGTAGTTACTATGTAAGACAAAACTGCACAAAACACAAGACTAAACGTTTCGATTCACGTGGCTCATTGATACTAATCAGCACGATCAATCGTCAATCATTTTTCTGCTTCTCTTTTTCTCACTCTTTCTCTCTTTCGCGTCTAACCTCCTTGTATCTCTTTTCAATCCCCTTTCTTTGTCTCACTCATCAAACAATCGTCTCTGCTCCCTATTCCTCTTCTCCTCTTACTCTGCCTCTCTCACGTTCTCAACCCTTCCTTTGATCCAACGTTCTCTATTCGTATTTCTTAACTGTTATTCGTAAATCACAGCAAATGCAAACATCTTTCGTCATTTCGATTCGCTTCTTCGACGAAAAATCGAGAATAATCTACGCCCCCGCTTTCTGTTTCCCACAGAGTTTAGTTAAGAAATTACTTACATGCATTACTACTATATCTATACATATATTAATAACATATAGATATATACACTATAAAATCGACTCCGATGGAAACATAGTAATCTATATTAGTTTCTCAAGGAAATTCTCTTAAAATTTTATATGATAACTATTCGTATGATTCCGTGTACCGAAGATAAATAAACTAGGCATATCTTACGAGATTTCCTGTCACCGCGATCCTGGGTATCACGGATACCTACGGATAGACTTTATCAATCGAAATGCTATATATAGATTTTCTAGCATACGAGGATCGCGCGGCACAAAATGCACGGGTATGTCTAGTATATTTATATTCAGTCAATGATGTTAGTCAATGATGATAAACCGCGTACACAGGAATACTTAATATACTTATCTGCAGTCAACCTTACATCATTTAAGATATACCGATGGAGCAACCGACGTTTGGTCAATAAACATCTTGAGAATACCTTTCACGAACAAGTCGACAAGATCTCAAGTGTCATATCCACGCACGAATACAATAGTTGTATGAAAATTGGAGTGCAAGTGGCTTTACTGAAATTATAGAGGTCGGCATCGGGAAAGATGCACTATGATAAAAAATGATCGGTGTACTGCGTGCCTTTTAATGTATCGTTACGTTGAGGTTTATTAAGTCAGAGTTGTTATAAAAGGTTTGGTCTTCGGCACAGAAGGTCGACTCTGTCAGGTCTTTGCCTGTGCAATAAGTCGGCGCCCCACCCGCAGCAGTGCAGTGCAATTTTCTCACTACGAATTGCTACGAACTGGCCTTCTTCTCTCTTTGGAGTCTTGTGAGAAGAGTTTTGTTGACAATGGACAAACATTGACGAAACTGTCATAACTCGCAAGGTAAACAACTCACTACGGAATATATGTAAATATTTCTATTTTATGTATACAGAAATTAATCCTTGTATTTCGCCG
This sequence comes from Hartigia nigra, assembly GCA_031001745.1. Classification (NCBI taxonomy): domain Eukaryota; kingdom Metazoa; phylum Arthropoda; class Insecta; order Hymenoptera; family Cephidae; genus Hartigia; species Hartigia nigra. Next base: position 106,325 of record JARPRG010000011.1, read on the forward strand.
ATCTTCAATTGGGATTCGGGAATCATACATAACCTGAATGGACGAGCTTGATTTGCAAATTAATTTGTGGATGCTCTTTGATAATATGTATTACGCTTTATCGTTGCGCAGTGTAATACAATGTTAATTTTTAAAAGAATTATTCTCGACCTGCTGATTTGTTGGTTTTCTTGTATATTCGTGATTCTCTGACTTAAATATCAATTTGTATAATGTATCTCACAGCAAGAAATGCGCGTAACGTTAAGTTACACGCTTCGTGTATGAATAAAAATGGTGAATAAGCATTTTTTTACGCACTATTATTTTTTAATGCAGTAGTGTTAATTAACCTGAGCTTTTTTGTTCAGTTTAGTCAAATATAATTATTGAAAATAGTAGAGGCAGATCTATTTTAATTAACAAATAATATGTAATTGTTTTCTATGGTATGACAAGAGGCTTCATTGTGTCCATAGTTGGATCATCCTTGATGAATTTTGAATTAAGTGTCTATCGTATCTTTGCAGAAGCATCATGTACGCCCTTCAGATGCAGATGGCCTGCCAAAGCGAAGGCAATGGCGAACCTGATGATTCGAATGGATTGCATCAGGAACCTACTAGGCCTGCATCTCAGGATTGTAGCTCCTTTGACATCGTCAAAGCCACCCAGGTGTAGTAAACAAGTGTAATTTGATAACAGTGTAAAAATATTCCTATAGCAACAATGCTCATGGCTTGACCAATTTTGAAACTCTAAAGATCATAATTTTTTCTTATTCTCATACATGAATATTTGTTCGTAACATTTACCTTGAAAGTTATAGTGTTTTCTCTTAATTTTATAATGGTTTTTTCAGTATGGTGCATTGGAGCGTGTATCAGAACTGGTGGAAGCTGGTGCAGATGTCAATCAACCAGATGCAGAAACAGTGACCTTACTTCATTGGGCTTCGATAAATAATCGAAAGGAAATTGTTAAATATCTTATTGCTAAAGGAGCTGTGGTAGATGCGATTGGCGGCGAACTAGCTTCTACACCGCTACACTGGGCTACACGGTCAGTGAAAGAATCTTCAGGATAAAACATCCATTGTTAACCGATGCTATTAATTATAATACAAAAACCATAGCATCGAACAAAAGTGTTGCTTCGTCAATTCCTGATCTAACACAACACTCTTGTATCTTTCTCAAAGAGAAATATCTATGCTTATTCCAGGCAGGGCCATTTATCCACGGTTGTGATATTAATGCGAGCTGGAGCCGATCCAACTCTTAGGGATTCTGAGGGTTTCTCATGTATTCACCTGGCAGCACAATTTGGCCACACGGCTATAGTTGCGTATCTAGTCGCAAAAGGAGTCAATCCTAACATGCCGGATAAAAGTGCTATGACTCCTCTCATGTGGAGCGCATACAAAGTTAACAGGTATCGAATATCAAAAATTGGGGTCTAAAAAAAAGAAGTAACAAACAAAAAATATCGCCGCGCGTCTATCAATACTTTATGCGGATCGACGTCGTTGGTATTTTTTTTTTTACAGTCTAGACCCAACTCGTCTCTTGTTAACTTTGGGCGCCTCACATTCACTTACGGATAATCTTCATGGCAATACAGCCTTACATTGGGCTATAATAGCCAAAAACAATACAGCAATATCCACATTAGTTCAACATGGAGCCTCGTTAGACGTACCGAATTTTCAAAATGAGACTCCACAGACTCTTCTAGGTCCTCATATTGGAGCTGCTTGGCTCGGACACAAAGTTTCACAAGAAATCAGAGAGAAACAAGGACGTACGAGAGCGTGGTGTCGAGATAAGGTAAGTAACGTACACTTTGAACAGCACAATAATTATTTTTACTTTTATCAACCTGAACCTAAAACCTCTTTTATATTTCTCTACAAGTATAACTCGTATTAGAGGAATTTTTTTTTTATTATGGATTTCTATTTGATAATTGTATTTTCGAATGCAGATACATTCTACAGAATGTTTTACGGTACTATGATTTGCTATTTTCAGAGAATAAGGTGGTACTGTATGGTCAGTACTCCATTCATAGTGTTTTACATTATTGGAGTAGTACTGCAGAGTGGATTGGATTATCTAACTAAACTAGGCGCCTTCCTTACTGTCTACATAGCAGTCTATTTAGCAAATCATTTTTTGTTTGACGAAAGACTGTTTCACATTCTACCTATGTCCATTTATTTGGCGACCAAGGTAAGGTGCACAAGTTAAATCAAATTGACTTTTGAGTCTGATTATAATATAACATTAGTAGATTGCGTTAATCGATAACCCAATTAAACTTATCTAGTCTTATTATAGAAACTCCTGATAATACACCTGGTAATACATTAACTTTTTAGTAATACTATATAAAAATTTGTTAAGTAAACTACAAAATTCATAATATCAAGAATGGAAGCAGTGATAACAATTCCTTTTTTTTTTATAGAACCTAGAAATAATTTCTATAGCTTTCATTTCGCAATCCACAGTACTATCAGGCAATAAGCACGTATCAATTGTGTTATCGTATCAATGCGTTATCCATGAGATAATGATAAATACATTGATTGCCAGTCGATATTTTTCTTGAACGTTAAACATCACCTGAGGTCTTTAACACAAACTGTTTTTAATCGAAAAAAACGATTCAAGCACAGTTCTGTGGCCAATGAGAAGTAATAATGTCAATTACAGATGTGGATATATGCTACGTGGATATTCTGGCTTGGCGTTCATGCAGCCTGGTATTTATGGCTTTTATTAGTCGGTGGTTCTGTTCCTCTTTGGGTATGTTTCTTGCAATCATGGAGAGGGGATCCTGGAGTCATAACAGCCACGCAAGAAGACAAACTGAACGTGTGTAATAACAGCCAACGAATCTAATGAAATAGGAACGATCGAGGATAGTCAATGATAATTATTTCATTAATTCCAGACGATAATAGAATTGGCAGAATCTGGCGGTTTCGAACCACAATGGTTTTGTAGCAGCTGTTTAGTCAGGAGACCAATACGCTCGAAACATTGCTCCACTTGCGATCGTTGCGTCGCACGGTTCGATCATCATTGTCCGTGGGTTAACAATTGTATCGGTTAGTAAAGTTGTATTGTTATTGAAGAAATTGGTTTTTGTCTCAATTAATGAGACGTTATCTGGATTTCCTTGCATTGATATTCAGGTGCGCATAATCACAAATACTTTCTTGGCTTCCTGGCATCTTTGTTGGGTCTCTGCATCGTCGTCCTGTCGGCAAGCGTTCAGTATTGGCAATTCGAATGCTGGACAAATCTTACGAACGGTCATAGTCCTGACAATTATTTAGTTGCTGCAGCAACGTGTGACGCCTGGGTCGCTTGGGTCACTGCAAACACGGCCCTTCATTCCTTCTGGGTTGGCACGCTTCTGGCGTGCCAGTGCTATCAGGTTTGTGATTGATGCTTTTATTGAAATAGACATTGTTCCTTGACACGAAAATTAGACTTATCGTTACGTGTGATATTTCACGGAAACCTTAACCGCAAGACCGATAATTCTCATTTCTCTTTATCAGATTATGGTCCTGGGCATGACCACTAATGAGCGCATGAATGCTGGTCGCTACAAACACTTCAAGCAAGGCAATCCATTCCATCGTGGCGCGTTGCAAAATGCCGCAGACTTTTGCAATTTCAGTTTGTGTGGCGTCAAGGCTAAACCCAGTTCCGATTGGCTGCACAGTTTCGACCTGAAGCAGAGCATCGAGAAGCTGCCACTTCTTGCAGCTAAGGACAACTTTCAATACGTCTAGGACAGATGGATTGTAACTTACTGAGATTTGTTGTCAATGTTATTTTTATCTAGCCACCAGAAGCTAACAGACACCATATCACTTAACGCCCGTGGTAATTCCGCGCTACCAAAGAGTTGTAGGTGAAAATATTTAGGTAACATCGCGCAAGGTTTGTAGCCATTAAAACGTAACGTAAGACTCGTTGGACATTATTGATTCTAGATTAGTTAGATTGCTAGACGTGACTCTTTGTTAGGAATGGAATTAGCTGTAAAGACTGCTCATTAACACGTTACACTCTCTATTAATGGCTAGCTGGGTTTCATCCTATTAATCCTAATTAATATCACAAACGCGCAAACAAGTACATTTGGTCACACGATCGCTCGTCTGTTGCTTGCAAGTAAATTGTTAAGGTGATGCGCAGTATTTTCTTCTTTCTCTCTTTTTAATCTATATAAAAACTTAAGTTATTGTACATTTTCACGTTTTTTTTACGATGCTCATAAATTACTGGCACTTGTTGCTATTTAAGTTCCAGACTTTCCCAACAGTGTCACATATTTTGTCGCTGTAGAATCATTTTATTTTAAAAGTACACTCATTCTTTTGGCAGGCAGTGTTCTGCGAGGCTTATTACTTTGCTTCAGTCACTCTTTCATTTTTCATCCTACCGAACAAACAATGCTCAGATTTCTTACAAAGCAATCGGTACTAGCTGTAAACGTCATGGAACTTGTTTTATATTTTATTTTCAGTTTAGGAATTTACTGTGATATCTGCGCGTATTATTGTCCTGATCAAAGTTCAAATAGTATTTTTTCTGTTCAATATCAAGAATTGATACTAGAAATACGATATTGGCAAGCGATAGGCCAGTTTTATAGTACAGGTAGAACTTGTATTCCTTTTTTTTTTGTTTTTTTTTTTTAACTCCATCACCTTTATCATGTACAGTCAACTAGCTGGTGAATAACTGCAAAGTAAAAATGCCTTAGTACCAACTACGTCTAGTACGATTTTCCGTTTTAGCACAATGGCATCTAAAAATTACAATTCTTACAATGATATCCAATTTGAAATTGCATACCGAAAGATCATACGAGACGTTAGATTAAACTGATTTTATTATCATTTATATTGCGATAATTTGTAAATATTATATAGCTTCCTTCGTATAATTTTACATGACTTGTCGTTGATCTATTAAAATGATCATGTAACGTTAATGTCAGCTTTGCTGAAAACTTTCTATATTTGGACAATCGATCTCTTCCTCAAAATCAATCAATTTCATTCGCATCACTCGATCGACAGTATGATCTAGTAACGTTAATTGTGCAATTTTCTTTCGATGCCAAGTGCTTCTTCTTTATTGCGATGCGCAGAGGTCAGAAATAGGCTAACTAAATACGTGAATAAAAAAGCAACGCGTGAAAACAATGTTTTTATGCTCGGCATTGCTTTTACACGGTAACTATAAAAGCAATTGATCTACATTCCAATTCTTATCAGAAGAATATCAGTGCTGTACGACGATTACGCACGGTTATATCTATTTCGTAATTTGTAAACCACGTCCGCATGCCTTGCGATGCCACCCACGAAAAGAGCATCGGTGAACTATCAATTAAGAAATAACGATCGCTGTATGATTGTAATTTATATATTTTTAGGTATAAGTATATTTCCTACTTCTTAGTCTACTTATAATACTTTATTATAAGTTTCGTCATCTTTGCGCGTATTTTATATATATATATATATATGTAATAATTATAGTGGTCAACGGGCCATTGTATTACACGAGTTTTCCTGCTTTTGTGAAAGAATGTAAAAGAGGTAAGACCAGTCACTACTGTCTAAATGGCGCGCTTACTAATGATACGTCATAGCAATACCAAGACAACCTACGAAATTATTCTAATATAATTAATATGCGTTGACTGTCGGAGCGATTGGTACTTTGATTTCAGATTAATTGAATGAATGCCACGCAACCAAGTAATATTGTACCTTTTGTTTTCCTTCAATTCTAGAAAACCAGTCACCGATCGCTTTGAAACAACAATGTCAATTCACTCGCAGTACATTAAAAATATTAAGAATATATGTTATACTCAATGTGAATGTCCCCTTTTCGTAATATTAACGATTACGTAAGTACAGCGTGTACGCGATCTTTTTAATATCTTCATAGAGACGATCGATTATCGAAGGACAGTAAAATAATAGCTTGTCGAATTTTCGTCAAGCTGATGCAACTCGCGCCTAATTCGTGATTTGTAAATTGTGGCTTGTATTTAATTTCTAGTCCAGTTAATATTGCCAAATGCTTCTGAGGCGTTTTCATTGTCCTTTGATTTCCCTTGTATCCTTTTGTATCGGTGAAATTGTCAATGTTGGCTATTATAAAAGAATTATTATTAAGCGTTAGAGAAAGGATTGTTCCCTTACCAGTTGATAAACGTATGCACGATTGAGAACATAAATAAAATATTTGTTAACGATAAAGAAAACGGAGAAAGTAGGTACAACGAGAGCGAGAGAGAGAGAGAGAGAGACAGAGAGGGCAAAGCAAACATGATATATTACAGCGTGTGTTCCTGTTATATCGTATTTCGAGAATTCGTTTTAATGTCTTTGATATACACTTGCTAAAAGGCATTTTAGATCAGCGAAAGATGCAGAAGAAATAATATTTTCGTATATCTAGTATAGTCGCGATAGATGATACGACTGCATTGTTAGTGCATTTTGCAAGATGTTAAAGCTACTAACGTCCGCCTGTTATATTGCCAGATTGCACATTTCCACTTTGTTAATCGGATTGAGTATGAAAAGTAATTGGACGATGCGAGATAATAGTTGTAGAGTCTTTGGGGCTTTCGAGAAGTACTTTTTTTAAAAGAAACTACATCCGCAATACGCGAATAAATGTCTATGGAAAATTATGAGATTACGACATTCCAATTTTGAGAGGTCTTTTCCTTGTAAATTGATCGCCCGTAAACGTGGAAGAGAATTGTATTATCTCGACGATCGTTGAAATTCTAAAAGAAATTGTTGTAACGATATAGGTAATATTATATAAGATAATCACATAGTTACGGTTAGTAGTGACCATCCGCACAGTTTTGACATTTCGAAAGGGTCAACATTTTTCTGTTTAAACAAGACTCGATCTCGATGATAAGATTAATCAAATACTTAATCATACTGTAAGACATGCTAGAGATCGGAAATAAACGATTCATCTGTGAAAGTTAATTGCCATGATTATTTTCATTTTCAAAGATTTGATCCAGAAGAACTGAAGTTCGACAGTTATTATTACAAGCACACCCATTTAATGGCCATTCGAAACGATAATCATTCCCAAGAAATGAATTTAAATTTTCACGATGGACGAATATTTAGAATCAAGTTTGGAGTGATCTAAAAAAAAAATCTATATCGCAGTATCGTTCAAATCGTAATTATTGTCATTATCCGTATTAGAGTTTCAAATTCGTACGCGTTGAAGAAAAAAGAAGCCGTTGCGGGTGGCGCATGTGCATTGGACGTTCGACAGTAGTGCAATCTCTCGGAAGAACTAAGATACAAGCCTGTTGAAGCCGGTACGCTGCTTGCACGGTCCATAGAGTGCTGCCATATTTGTTTAAATGAAATATTTAATTTGTCTTATCCTAGAAAAGACATTACTCCACTTACAGGAGGGAATCTCAATGTTCAAAGAGTGAGTTAATAATTTCTTTGTTTCATGGAAAACTTTATAAACGAACAGCAGATACGATTCGTCGTGCAGAGTTACGCCGTTATGCTTAGAAAAATCTGGATGCTTATTTCGGCGAATTATTCTTTTTGATTACTACACAATGTCATACGATTCTCAATATTGCTGGAGGTTAACGCGATGATCATTTTACGTTTAAAAGCCCTCGCTATTTAGCATCTCGTTGAGAAACGTTTCTCCGTTATTATGACGGTAAGTAAGGTCTATGCGATAGCGCACGTTGACGCCAACGGGAAACGTTCGTCGTTCTTTCTCTTTCCCGACAGAAGAAATATATGATTATTCAGAATTTCTCGTCGCAAATGTATCTAATTTTAAGATGTAGCTTTGACTCTGAATATTGCAAGTCAAAGTAAGATGGAAAAATTTTTAGTGGATTTACGTCATCCTGACGGAAAGCCACCAAGCGATCCTGCTTGTTTTCCTTGAAGAGAGATAAGAGATATCAGCGTCTCTACTTCTTCTACCTATACGACAGACGCTTTAGGGTCGTCGTTGAAAAAGTTAATGGATTTTTTTATTTGCCCTAACGGCCATGCCAAGACGCTAAACGTGTAGGTCTCTTCCATCTTCTCAACCTTTTCCACTTTTCTACCTACTCCCTGACTCTCGACGCCATTCCTCTGGGTACGATTCGAAACGCAAGGTCTTGCGAGGACTTTCAAAAATCTTTCTCTCTCCCTCTTTCAAAAGCTTATAACGTGTCGCATTCCACGAAATATTCACTTTCGGAATTTTTCCAGAAGATCGGAGAGGATGCAAAGAGTTTCGCGATCGGAATAGAGGTTCCTGATGGAATGGTAGATAGGAGCTACGAGGGGATAGAAGAGAGGAAAAAAGAAAGGAATAAAACGGAACAAGGGGATTGGTTGAGTTTTTCTTCCTGCAAACGTGTAAGAAGAAGTAAGCGCGTTTCTGATAGACGCCTGAGAAAACTTTTCTTTTTTTCTCCCCTTTTTCCGTGTTTATTTTATCCACAGCCCATTTAACTCTCAAATACGCAAGCGATTTTCCTCCCTACGTCCGGTGAAGTTGCTGGATCCTTAATGCTGCCGCGAATTCTACTGTTCGTTGCTATCAGTGATACCTATGAGGTATACTGTTTGAACTTTCCTTGGTGAGCAAATAAAAAGGAAGGACGACCGAAGCAGGAGAGATTCCTAAGAGCATTCCGCTCGGATTGGCAGATTAATCCAGCGCGACGGATCCGATCACGAAACGTCCTCGTCGAGCCCAAGATTCCATTTAGAAGCTTTGAGGTACGAAATCGACTATTCATCCTTTTATCTGCATTTTCTTTTCGTTTTGCATTTTGCAGAGAGATGTCCGACTATGGGGGATCACGTATCCGTAGAGCAGATACGCGGATGGAGGGACATTCGTGAGACGCGCTGAAACGCAGCAATAAAATAAATGTAAGGTTACGTGCGCCTTGGAAAGACTCCTGGTGCCAGCAGCTAAACAAGTCATGAGAGTTGTTGGCCCACTCTGCATGCCGAAGTATCCTGGCACGTGCTATGACTTAAAAATCCCTTTCTGAGCTTCCTTCACCTTCTACCGTACACCACTTCCTAGAGTAAGTACCAAACAGAAATGAACCTTAGCCAATTTCCCTGAGGATGCTCGTGGTTATCCTACGAAGCTGGTGAACTGGTAGTAACTGTAGATAAAAAAAAGTTTTCCATGTTTTTTTGCCCTCGATTAGTTATAAAAAGGTGATAGCAGCGTACTACGTCTGGCGTCATCTTCTTGGGTAGAGCGTAAAAATTCTACTTGGCCGTCTCGTTAAAGCGCGATGTTTTACGGCATCTTGGCTGAATGCTATACTTGGCTTCTACTTCATCTACTCTCCAGGGAGGCATACGGTTCGCACCCCTTATACCTAAAAGACTAGGGAGGTTTTAGGGCAGGTAATATGTGACAGCGCTTTAAACATTAAACCTAGGTACATTCGCGTATAAAGCAGTCCAAGCGCGTTTTACAGGCCAGTAGGTAGACAGGAATTGCTGTGTATCTAGGTGCATAATGTTTCATCCCTCCACTACGGATAATTTTCCTTCAGCATATAGTTCTACGTTAAATAATCGAAACTTTACTATGAAATTTTGACAGCCACTGAAGAGGACGGGGAAGAGGAGGGCCTTCATTAGCCCGGATCAACCAGTTCGGGTTTGGTTGCTTTACCAAGAGCACACACGTTCTGACTGTACCAGGGAAACTCGAGTTTTAATCAGTGGCTCGGATTTCGAAGACGAGGCGTCGCCTGGGATCCTCTACCCACCAACTATATACCAGTAGTATCCTAGGAAGTGTCGCAGCTCAGTCATTCTATCCTTGACGAAGGTTTCCAGCACTCATCCTTAGCCAGTGTTTGCATGTACTTTCGGATAAACGGTCGCTTAACGTCCGCCCGGTCTTCTTCGTTAATTTGACGAGGGGTCAGGGTCGTGTTTGCGCTTATTAATTTAGCAAGAGGCGTTGCTCTTCTAAGTACTGTTGAAATTCCGTATAAATACATGCGCACTAGAATTTTCATGAGTTTCTCTATCGGATGCTTGAGGACAGGGAATATGGAGCAGAGAAAGAGATAGAAATGAAAAGGGTGAAGAGGAAGGACCAACAGCATAGGTACCTATGGGTCGTTTATTTCAATTGTCAGAAAAGGGTGCTAAGCCTCACGGAGAAGTCCCTTTGTTTGTTTTACGTTTATCATCGGCCAGCTGGCAATTTCTCCTCATGTTTGCCAAAAGCGACTTTTCATTTTATTCAGCAAATTCTTTTAAGCCGATTTCAGAACATTTTCTCGCAGTCACCCGTTACATTGGGACTGTAGCCGTCGTGTCACATTCGGCTGTACTTTCCTATTGCATATCTGATATACACTTTACATATACGTACACACGTGGCGTCCCTCTAATCAAAGCCCAGACTGATTATGTTAGCCCTAGTTAATGCTCATTCTACAGTCTATATAAGTTTTTCTTCTCGCTTCGTTACCACGCCCTTACCCCTTTCGTTCGTGTCCATCCTCTCTTATTAAGACTCATTACGTGCCCTCGTACCATGTGTTTGTTCGTCCTTACACGGCAGCATTTAATGTATTAACTGACTCAATGTACCAATCAGAAAGCAACCAAGGCGCTTCATTCACGTGAATACAAAAAAAAATCTTTCTTATTTCCAATTGCTCTTGAAACTGGAAAAAAGGAACCGATGCCATTTTACGAAAACTCCAAGTGTACCTGTTAGCTTTACTAAAGTTTGGCAAACTTCCTAACGACCCTTCGTAGATGCCTACACCTTGCGGCTTTCTTTTCCTTCGCTTCGATTCGTTCACATTCGTTTCCTAAATGACCTAAATTTTCACGCTTCACTCATTTCAACTTTTTTTTTTCAGATCGAGTCGTCATCCAGTTTGTAACCACGTGTGATCATGCACGTGTCCATGCATATGTTGCTATTAAATGGTGCAGCGGAATAAAACCACTGGTCCCTCTTTGCGCGTGGGTGGCGACCTGTACTAATGGAGTGGAAAATGGAAAAGGTCACGCGTGTCCAGACAGTATGTATTTCCACCCTATGTGCAATGGAGGTATTGACAAACGCTATAATCTCCATTGCCAAACTATGTATGCACGTATACTATGTTTATATAGGTAATTATTTCGTTATCTCATCTTTTCTATCAGGTCATTAGCCACGCTGTTGTTGAAGTCACTGTTACTGCGTGAAAGCCGCAATTTGCTTAAGCGTTGCCACTCCTATATCCAAAGGCAAAGTGCCAGGTGTTGCTTTAGACAGCAAAACTGAAATTCAAGATAATACGTGTGGTACAGTCAAGACCTGCTATACCTTTTGGATGTTAGATGAAATCGAATACCTAGAGATTCTCCAGGATGGGTAATCCTGTGGAACAGTACTCTAGGGATTTGTTGGTTAGGGTGAATTTCGTTTGTGGCAAAGACAGAGGGAGATAGAGGATAAGGAAAGGATAGGGTGAAGAATTTCTCGATGATTCACTCCTCTCCTCGCCTTCCCCACTTATTTATTTTCTCCCTCGGGCAATATAGCACCGATCGAGTTTCTTCGGCTCTTATATGACGTCAGGACTTTCGATCGGGTTTTCTTATTCTGGTTTAGCGTCATTTTCTACTATTTCCTTCTATACTCATTCGATAGATATATCACATTCCGTTACTCTTGTATTTCTTTCTTCTTCTTCCTCCTTTATTCTCTTCCCTAGCAACAGGCCTTTCTTACCAGTCGCGGAAACGAATCTGGTTAATGCTCTTAGAAATATTTTCTAATAATCTACAAATCATCTAATATCATTTTTTTTGTTTAGATATCACTCTACCGTGTCCAACTTCTAATCAAATAACCAGCGACCCTTCGGTCTCGATTCGATTGACCTCCTTTTTTCCTGGATTAACGTTAAAGTACCTAATCCTTCCATTACTCTCTGTGGTTTGCTTCTAATCAAATTAACGTTCACTCATGCCGAAGTATATGTTTGTACAGGATATACATGAATTTGGGGATATTATTTATCTTAGGATTCTCAATACTCATGCTTGATATCCATTGTCAGGTGAATATTACTAAAATCTGTATTATTTATAAAATTATAGTTTCTCTATTTTATTTTGTAGAATTTTAGTCTGTGCGTCAGTTGAATCTACATATCAAGAGGATAACTGTGCTTCGGTAAGGATTTCACAAAATTTAACGTGAGATATTGTGTTTTTTGTAGGGAGACTGGCTTCTATGGGAATCGTCTAGCTACATGAAGATGGATTTATTGGGTCGCAGTACTTGACGACTCAGACTCCTTTCCATAACCTAACGATCATCGGGAGAGCACAGAAGGACCAGGTTGAGTTTGCTTCACTCTTTGTATATTCTTGACATACAAAATATTTGCTTTCTCTCAATTTTTCATAAGCCTTCGTTTTTCAGTCCGCATACCCCATGTCACATCACTTTGGGGTCCTGGACGTATTCAGATATTTCGATAGTTCGTCCAGGTACACAAGGATTTTGTTAAGTCTGTAGGTAGATGGCTTGTGCGAGTAAATACACTAGATACATTGAGTATAGCGAATACCAGTAGAAGGACAGAGGGGTTCAATACATCGGATAATATCGATCTGTCAATAATCATGGATAGGTAGAGGGCGAGGGTGTATATTATTTGTCCTTATCACCCCCAGGGTACAATCCTTATCCCTCACTCAGGGGTTCACATGTGCGTCCGATTTGGGGATTATATCAGATGCTGGGATAGCCACGAGATATTTTTGCATTACAGTTAAAAAAATCCAGTGGCAAAGTTGCGACGTTTATAGGACGTTGCCGATGTCCTGGGGATGATCTCTCGAGAGGAAACTTCAGGGCGGTCCATGTGTCACGTTTAATTTTCGGGGTGGTTTCTTGGGCAGGAAGTACCGATGACGACGTATGGGAGCTTCGTGTGAGCTGGGACTTGGGGTCGTGCGCGGGGTCACGGATTGCAATTAAGCAGGAAGTGGCCGGTGAGTAGGAAGGCAACCAGGGTGAGCAAGGAACGGCGCTGTTCCGTATGGTAGAACGTGTGTAATTTCCCAGCTAATTTATTTTGCCATCTGGCAGTCCGATCGGGGCGTCCCTTGTGAAAAATCGATTGGCCGCCCCTGCGTGACTCCGATGTGGACGCGGCAGGACGCATCACCACTGGATGCCGTAGTACTGAATGCTACCTCTGGTTCACTGGTTAGTTCAGTCCAAGCCTTGTAGAACCGTAGAACCGTAGAACCGTAGAACCGTAGAACCGTGTGGCGCTTCGATGGGTTTCGGATCTCCCGGGAGTATCCGATGCAAGCACGTTTGACGTTTTCCCCTTTCCCGTTACTGACGTCCCACCAATCCCTAGGGATTACCTTCACTCGTATATACACACCCTTCCACATACATTTTCATCTATATCCGCATTCCCCCTCGCAGATACAGCTTTCTCTATCCATTTAACGCTTCTCCTGCATCCCGATACTTCCGCTTCTCTTTTTCTCTCCGTTCTCTCATCCCCCATTGTATTATATTTCTAGTGCGCTGATGCAGGATACCGTAGTGGAGGACGATCCCAGGGATGGCGAGATGAGCAGAAGGAATAAAAAGAAAAAGAAAAGTCCTGTCGTCGACTCAGGGAAGGCATTTATCGGCGCGTCGAATCGACGTGCCGGATTCGATTTGCTCATCGAAATTTCATAATCGCCAACTTGCGTGTCGAAGCCCTAAACCAGTGAAGGACTTGAAGACGGTAGGAATATATGCGACCCTTCCTGGAGTCTCCAGATCGATGTCGAGCACCTTAACGGTCCTCCTATACCTATTCCGGCCATCGCTTCTTCTCCTTCGTCTTCTCTATTTTCAGCTTTCCACATCTTCTTCAGCATCGTCAGGCTCTTCGGCTTCATCTTGTAGCATCGCCTGTCCTCCTTCCACCTTCCTTCTGGATACCTCCAGAACCATCCTTGCTCAACTCTTATTCTCAACCCTGGCTCACCCTTTTGCAGCTCTCAGCAGGTCCAATGGTCTACGGGGTGTCTCGATACCCGTTTGACTAATACACTTCCTCTCTAAAATGGCCTAATACTTCCATATCGATTGCTCATTATAAAATAGTATACTTCTTGACATTCTATATTCTATTACTAATTACTATCTCTAATCCATTCTACTTTTGACGTTTGAGTAGACAGTAGCAGTCACTGTCGCTATTGTGTCGATGTAAGACATAGCGAGAGATGGGACAATGCTTTGAAGTAGATAATGGCGGCTGGAATATTTCTTTGAAAATTATAGAATTCATTGAGGTTTCGGAAAAGTCTCCAGACGTCACCCGTTAGAGAGGAGCGCTTGGTTCAAATAGACGAGAGGGGGGTAGTTGGTAGGTACGAGGAAGTATAAGGTGCCTTCACCTCTGAAACCCAGTGGAGCGAACACGCGATAAGGGCCCCCAACCCGTACTAGCACTCTGCTAGAGAGCGAGAGGAAAGGCCGAAGCGTCTATAGGGTGGTCGACATCTCAAGGCATACCTCAAGGAGTTCCGCAATTTATTCCGATATTTAGAGCAGGCTCGAATTAGCCCAGAGATAGGGGTTTCTGTCTCTTGCTCTAACTTTGCTCTCGTCCTTCTCATCCGACACTTTACTTCTCTTCATCGAAGATTATCTCACCTAGCACTTTCTCTCCTCTTTCAATGGCTCAGGTCACCTTCGCACCTTTATATGCTTCGTTCCCATTTGTCCTCATTTCACCTCACTCCTCATACTTTACTCTTGTCCGATACTCTTTCCTGCAACTCTGACCCCGTACACACCCTTTGACCGCAGCTCTGGGCACAATTAGCTAAACAACCAATGACCCTAATTAATTTTCTTATAGCTTCCCACTTCCGCTATGGCAATGTCTCATACCCCAATAAATATCCCACTCATATTTCTTCTGTTCTTATGCAGAAGGTAGAGAATACTAGGGCTCTAAAATCTGATTTCTCTAAACGTACTTTTGCTCTTTTGCTTAGGGGTTGTTCCGAGGCTGGTGGTTCTGTAAGACAAGCCGGACACTTTAGGTGGTGGAGGGTACGCTCGGGGATTCTTGTTCTCGTGAATCTCATTCCGGCATACGGTAACCTCAGTGAAGTTACAAGGGATGACGGTCGCTGGTCGTAGCTAAGGGTGGTTTATCGGGTGGATGGTTACAGTCATTTCGCGGTTCCACATGGCACTGTTGCTCTTGTTGTTGATCTAGAGTCTTCAAGGGATATGAATACGGACACAGTAGAACGTTGACTTATCTATTTATATCGGGTCAGCAAATCTCAACGGTGTTTAACCGTGATCTTGCAGTTTAGTTTACTTCCTCTATTCTTTTCCTCACTTCCGGCACCTCTCGGCATCGTTCTCTTCTAATTTTTCTTTTCATTCTTTATTCCTCTTATCCATCTCCATCGCTCCCTCTTAGAATAAGCCGAAGCGTGAGAGGCGCTCAAGACAGCGAACAAACCTAACAGAGGCGCTGAAACGCCCCAGGGGGCGGAAATGGGGAGGGAGAGAGAATCTCGTTCAGGAATAAGATAGCCAAAAGGAATGGGTCAAGTAAGCGTCCTGGGATTCCTGGGTTCCATCTACATAGGAATTCCTCACGGTCGGAAAGTCTCTCAGAATCCTAGCGGATGAAGACTGTACCTTTATCCAGTAAGTCAAACACCTTCCAATCTCTTTAGATATGCTTCCTTTTTTTTCTGCAAAGCATCTGGATGATTATCCTATAAGGCAGTACGATTAAGAAAGGAAGAGGAAGTCGAAGAGAAGATATTTTTTGCCCGGGGCATCACGGCACGTCACTTCCTGAACACTTGTGCATACTCTACTTCAGATAAGACTGAAACCCTCGTAACTTTCAGTTTTCTACCCTTATACCTGATTTCCTTACGCTCCCTTCTCTACCACCTCTGTACACACTCTCCAATCTCCACATTCAAAATTCCACGTTCCACCCCTATTCCTGAAGCGGTAGTTACTAGGGAACTTATCAGATCCAAAGGACATAAAAAGATTTGTGTTATTTCAGAAAATGAGCCGACTATCACTCCTCTATCGGAGCTCGAAGATACGCGTGATGGGCATGTTAGTCGCTTAACCCCCTTGGCCTTCGTTCTACCACATATTCCGGAGCCTGCAGGGAACTGCAAGAGGAGAGAAATAAAACCCTCCGGGACAGGAGTTCCTTCAGGATAGACACCCTCTGTAATGCTGCCAGGATGTATCCAGCAACCCGTAAGAGATCACGATCTTTTCCTGCCTTTGACTTTTACTTCATTTTTTATATCTTTACTATTCCTCTCTCTTCCCTAGCTTTTCACCCTTTCGGAAGCATCCCGATTCACAGAGGTCAAACGCTTTACGCGCATCACGTTACTTCCGTTCTTTCTTTTTTTGTATCTATTACTTCCGGTCCATATCGATCCTGTCATTCGCGTTAATCTTTCATATCGCAGAATTTCTCGATATACGGTAAAACCTTATCTACTCATACATTTCTATTATTACGTGATACTGGTTTATAGTATTAGAAGCATCGATTACGTTTGTCATGTAATTTTGTATTAGACTAATGTTCTATCAGGCGTGCGCAAAATTCAGCAACCCATAAACGATAAGACAAATTATTTCATATCTTGACATTCCTAGGTAACTGCATTCTGTCAAATTGATTGTATATTGAGAACTCGTAGGCTAAGCG
>JARPRG010000011.1:123278-136248 GCA_031001745.1 Hartigia nigra
AAGAGAGAAAGAAAAGGTTTTAGATTTTGGATTTTTTTATATTTAACTTAAGTACGAGAGATACGGTCCCGTCGCGGATGATACCCTTACAAAGTTATAGCCGTTCAAAGATGCATTCGTAACGGATCCAATTCGAGAAAGGGTATCATCCAGAAATCCGGACGTCCATATGTCTGTCTTTCTCTAACATACGTAAACGCTCATAAGACTCTCTCTCTCGTACTCACGGCAGGTATAGAAAATTGCCAAATCCGAAGGTCCCCCTCAGGACCCTTTCCTTCCTTCTCTTTTCCGTAATACGTTTCCTTCGAATAACTATAGTTGAACGTATGTGCCTACAGGTGTAGGAATGTTTTTTTAAATTTTGTTCGTTTCGCGAAAGGGATTGTCATGAATATTATCAAGGATCTTGAAATATCTCTATAGAGTAAAATCCAATCCTATACGGACTCGTTTATTTTGAAAAATAGGTAATCGCACTAATCGGACATTTTTTCGTACCTAAATGGTTCCTAAAATCAAAGATCTCATTTTCAGGGCCGCAAGGATATTGCACGTGATCCTACCACTACATATTTAAATGGGGTATTGATTGGATGGAGATGAAAAAAGAAAGTCTGCGGGTTCGTGTGTTTTTCTTGGCCTGACTCTTCTCAGGGATAAGGAAACTGTACGAGAGTCACGCAGAGGATGTTAAAGAGAACGAAAGGGAATGGCAAAGATACGAATGCGGCTTTACGATCTGAAGAAAAGAGGTTTTTCAAGAAAATCCTTGGTCTCCGATTGAACGCGTCTGTTTTTTTTCTGTCCGAGGACTGCCTATGGACCCATTGAGAAACTGAGAGAAGAATGGAATGGCGAAACGTTCGCTACGATAATCTGCAAGGAATGGGAAAGCAGGGAAGGATGATGTAATTCGAAGATGATAACTGGCAGATTGTGGCACGAGGGAAGTCACAATGATAAAATAACTATAAAATTACATTTTACGGGACTGAGACGGTTTATTCGTCGGATGTTTCACTCTGCGTTTATTTCATTCTTCCAGGAGGAAGATTCTGGGCGGGGAAATGGACATTAAGGAATCTTGGTATCCTGGCCTCGGAGTCACGCAATATCTTCCTTAATTTTACAAGCGTGTCCCTTGAAAGTTTTCTCCTTTGTTCTAACGGAAAGATGAAAGTACTATTGTTGTTTTTCAGGATACTGTTGTTGCGTGTTATGAAACGGAGGATACGACGAGATAAATTAATCTGGAGAAGATCTGGAACCTAGTGTAAGGGACGGATGGTGAAATACAGTCGAGGGATGCTGGAGCTGGAGTGTCAAGAGGGTAGCTAAATACAGAGAGATTGGGACAAATTAAGGCAATTATCGGGAGGACGATTAAAGTCCAGGTCTGATTTAAATGGCGGCTGCCTATCTTGTGCTCTTGAGACCCTTGGTGATGAGGGAGTCTTACTTAAGCACCCTTAGAAGAACCTCCTAGTTTCCGCCATTCAATTCTCACGGAGTCGTATTCCGGCCAATTCTCCAGAGTAATGGAGTCGCTTGGCTTTCTCTGATGCTCTTCCATTCGCCCTATAGCTCTCGTACAAGGCGCCTTATTATTTCTCGTGCTTTACGAAAATCTCATAAGTTCATAGTGGGCGAGATTCATGCCAGGGAGATGCTGTATGAATTTTCGTACTTCCCAAAGGAATATCACTCGCCGTAAGATGTATGTAATATTTATTATACGTTATGCTCATAACGAATTTATCGCTTCGTTCAAGCAGCATTAATTAAGAAATTTTTTCATTTTTTTTTTACATCACTAATATCCAGTGAATGATCTCTTCCTTTCTCATCAGGTTAAGATCATTGTCTAAACTCGTCTGAAGGCCTTGGTGCTTCTACAGTCACTAATCTTTTGGTCTGGCAGGGACACAGGGAGTGCTGAAAACAATTAACTCCTCGCCCCCAGGAGATGCGCCAAGAGTGACTGAGAAGGTGGCGAGGTCGAACTAAGGTCTTGGAAGAAAGGGAGACTGTGGAAGATGAGTCTCCATGAATATATCGATATCCCATTAGAGGGTGCACCCCCATTCCTCTTGCGAGCATCAGGGGCTAGACTGTTTAAAAAGAGGTTGAAAGCCAGAAGCACTAGGAAGGGCGTAAGAGTATCTATTCCCTTGGGATGAAATGAGAGGAAGCGAGAGAGACAAAGAGAGAAAGAGATGGTAGACGAGCATAATGTGGAAGACATGGCGTATCGAGAACTTCGGCCGTGAAGTGTCGCCCTAATCCCTGCACTAATGCTAAAGCAGGCAGCACGGATCTACTTGGTTCTTCTTAATGCAGTATACGTAGACGTAACCTAGGGAACAGGATGAAGGTAGAGGATATCTAGGATAGGTAGTGAAACGAGGACGTTTTCCAACCCCTATACCATACCCAGTCACCAAGTAGTCGTAGCTGTTTCAAGCACAGCCATTTATCTTTTACCATCTAGCCAAACAGACAGGCTATACCTGTCTGCTTTTTTGCGTCCTTTTTTGCTTTGTTGCGAATTTTTCTCCTATCTTCGTCGCACGGGTTAAGCATAAAATTCTCTACTCTTGTGCTAATTAACGAACGAACGAGCAGGCGAACCTACCCCTAGGGTCTGTCTGTCTGTTAACAGGCAGAGCGAATTTGCTCTGATTGTATTGGATGAACGGAATCAAGGGATAGGTCAGTCCCGTGAAATTACTATAGCCAGTATACGCACAGCATCTCTTCACCTTCTGAACACAGAATCCTCTCACTACTACCAACCACACAAATGATTCAGTAGCTTTATAGCAGGACGGGTGGCTGCTGTTACGAACCCTTGTGTTGTCCACTTAGTCAGACCACTGCTGCTATCTCTCCATTGGATAGTGTCCATATAACGCGTAGCCAAACGTAAACTGGATAATGGCCAGATAGCCAATAGCGTATGCAGAGTGAAAAAGCTACCTAAAAATAACTAATACTATCTACAATATAAGGTAATTTCCGTGCAACACAGTTATGATCTTTATTAAAAAAAAAGAAATCTATTATTCTAAAAGATAAACATGTAATTATCGGCTCACGTTAAGACGCTCACCTGTTACACATTTTCCGGATGCTTTCAAGCCGTCCGAGGTATATTTACTTGGTGCATTATTATTGAAAGCGGCGCCCGGAGGGTTGAGGATGGAGGGGATGCAGTCAGGTTTCCTCCCACTTTAATAATCCGAACCTGCAGCTCTTGTAAAGTAGTAACACTAGCTGTATCGTTTCAGCGAAATATCTGTATGGATTAATACTGTAAACTGGACTACTGCATATATATCACGTTAGTGTATACACCCTTAGCATACAAGGAATCTAGAGTTTCAATAGGGGATGCAGTTGCATGCTGGTACATAGGGGGTGTGAGTTTAAGTGGTGTAATGTCTCTGTACAGGTACGTAGAAGTATAGTCGTTCCTAGAGTATCCCAGTAAAGCAGCTAACTAGCAGAGTGTTCTCTATTACTGCGAGATAGCGCTATCGTCTTTAAGGGGTTGTTTAGTTCGCCTCGAATACTCACCACACGTAATACCAACCCTTCTTTCTCCTACCGAGAGCAAAGTCTCTTCTCTCTTTGGATTCGCGAGTTTTCTTCTTAACTCCGTGCATTCGGAACACGTATTCCTCTTCTCTGCAGCTTTGTCGATTATCATCTCTTCTCTTTCTCTCTTAGCTTCCTCAGGAGTAACCACCTTTAACTGCATACATCTCCTGCTTTTAATACTCTTTCACGTATCCACTCTGTCCTATCTCTATGTGGATAGTGCATCCTTAATCCTTTCTAAGCCAACGTGTATACGTGGTTTTAATCAACACTCGTTATATTACTCCGCGTTTACTACGGATGCATATGGCAGTCGTATAAAGTACTGCTGTGTCAATGGTTGCGAAGGATAGAGAATGTGGAGTGTATCAAGAGTGGTGTAATGCGAGTAGATCAAACTGAATCGCTCTGATTTCGATGGGAGTGTATATGCAAAGTATTAGGCGTGCACTGGGATGGATTTGTGAATGGGGTTGGAGATTAAGAGTTCGCTATTGAATTTGTATGTTTTTTCTAGCATCGACAAGAAAATACTTTCTGGCAATTGATCGTACTGATGAAAAAATGGCTGATAGTTACGAACAGAATGTATTGGGATACGAAAGAGAGTCGTGAATATTAACGTAGATCCATATTCCTGGAGATTACAGTACAGGTATTTAACTGTATTATATGTATATACAGAGAGAGATTTACGTTTATTTAGTAGTCACAATTCTACTCGAATGATACACTATGTACAAGGCTGTATCAGCATAGAACTTACATTCTATATGGTATTGCTATCTTGTCAACCGTCGTTTACGAGTGATGTAAATAATTGGAATTTACGCAGTTATCAGAAAATAATAAAATATTCCCAACAGATGAATCGAGTGAGCAAGAGCTGCTGCTGCTGCTGCTGCTGCTGATCCTGATTTTGGTGGTTCTTGAGCCAGCCTCTGATTGCTGGCTGATAAAGTGGCACTGACGTCTGTCGAGAGAGCACGAGCTACGCTTACGCCAGGTAAAACACCCCTGCAGGTCAAAGTGAAACTACCCCCAGGAAAGTGATGACGTTCCAGACGAAGGGACAGTCCCAGTCGAGTGGTGGAGACCAGTGTTCCCTCGGGACGTAGATCAGGAAGATTTCTGGTGAGACTCGAGCTCACCTGAAGATGAAACAGAAGACACAGACACGTATGGAGGTTGAAGTTAAAAAGTGAATACATTAAACTTTAAGGGTAGACATGGGAGGATTGTCCCTTGAGTGAATTGACTCATCCTTACCTGACGTTCGTTCAAAAGAAATGCCAACTCTGCGGGAGGGTGACTCGGAGCAGAGGTACATTCCGCCTCGAGGAGTTCGCCGACCTCGTAGTTTGGCCTTACACCCTCGAGCACGGGTGACCTCTTCGGGAGCACCGCTACGCTCATGTTGGCTTCTCTGAAGGCTGTTAAAAAATTCGGGCCTTCCGTTGATACTTCGCACCCATAAGCACCGGCCAGACTAAATTGATGACCTGTTGATGGAGACAAATAGACAATAAAAATATGCTAGAGGTCTAAGTATTGATTATAAATGATTTTTACTTTATTTAATGTACACTGTCTGCGCAAATGCTATCTGGCGTGTCCGCGTACAGAGAAACCATTAAGTATATCTATATCGTGAGATACTATGCAGCAAGGTAATTAGTGTCTAGTATATTTTACTCGAATTACCATATTTACAAATTGGCTTCAGATAGGAAATTGTAGTTAGTATAACATTGCTGCTAGCAGACTAAGTTCTTTTGGACATCATCAAAATTAGGTTATAATATCCTTCCCGTCTATTGTATTCTATCTATATATTTAAGTACGGCTTAGGTTAGGGTAGATTTTATAGGTTTAGAACCATTTCCCTCCCTCAGCCATGTTTTTTTTTTCTTCTTGGCTGGGAAGGTGTGATTCTCGTAGTGAACGTCGATACCGGTTGACAGTATCAGTATCGTTTTGGTCGCCGGGCGTCTCGCGTTTCTTAATCCGTCAGTGTTTACGCGTCCATTCTTTTACGTTATCTAAAGCTTGTAATTGATAGTAAACGAACAATATAAAGTGCATCGAATACATAAAGCGCGCAGTGTACATAGTGAAAAGTGTGAACTAACCATAACGATCAATCGATCCCAACAGTACCAATTGACGACTGTCGCTGTGCTTCACGTCCACCTTGATGCCTTCGACGGAAAAGTCACTACCGGGTGGTGAGGATCCCGGCATGTACCTGAAGAACTCGTAGCCATCCTTGTACCACTTGACGGAGTAGAGTTCAGCGTCGCCCAGGTCGTACTCGCATCTCAGGATGACTTTCTCAGCGCGTGGATCAGCTACGAGGGGTACCTCGAGTCTTAGGAGTTTGAGAGCATCCCCTGGAATCCGGACGGCCAATGACATCCCCTCTGACAAGGAGCATCACCAGGAGGTAGCAAGCGAACGTGTCAAGGTAGGATACTCAATTCTAACATACATATATGATACACTGCACGTAGTTTAACATCCCAGATGTTAATAGGAATATATTTCGTGGGTACACGAAGAAGAGTACCAGGATGAAAGGATGATGAAGGCTTTTTAAATAATTGTGGGCTTTTCGAAGACCCTTTTTTCTCTTTGTATTTCACTAAGTAGCAGTTAATTACTATACAATGGAGATTCTTTCTCCTAGTCGCTCCGGGTGCACCGAAATGCTCCAACCGCTGGGTGATGCCGAGGATGATGGTAGTAGCGGTGCACCAGCATCCAATTCTCTGTATAATAATACTATCCCCTCGCCCCCTCTCTTACTCCACTTCTGTCTCGAATTCTTTCTCTTTCTCTTCGTAACTGTATGCTTAGACGGGACGGGGTTTCATTGCACACGCAGTGAGGGGAGGTATGGCTCCGGCTGGAGCCAATTAAGCCAGCAATTAGTTTAATAATTAGCGGATTAATTAATATGCCGTGGCTACCCAGCGCAAGCCGCTCCCAAGTGGGGAGACAATGGGCGGTGCGCTCACTGCTTAGGAAAACGATATACGGTCTGCTTTGTTATTCCTCCTTTTTTTTTTTTTTTGAGAGAGAGAGAGAGAGAGAGCGAGGAAGAATAAGAGGGAAAAGATGAAAAATGACGAAAAAAATGGAAACACGACGCTCTTCAAAGACTCGCTACTCTCGTTTTTCTCTGCCCCCACTAGAAATTCTTTCCGATAAGATTTAGGATTACCCTCTCATTTCTCTACGATACAACCCCATATGCCGGCCTGCCTTTTTGCCTTCCCTGTCCGCCTCTAGCAACCACGTACGTTTACACACATTCCACTTCCACGTACCTATATCCAGTATCAACTCGAATAAAGGAACGTAACGTTTAACGTATGAATCATAGTCCTTCTATTTGTTCTTTAATTAACGTCAGCCATAAATTTGACTTGCGCGTTTACTCGTTCGTGATTATTGGCCAAATCGGAATTGAAAAAAAAAAAGAAAAAAAAGGTGAATAACCGTGAATTTTGCAAAAGCACGTTAAGCGTCGAGTCCATTTTAAAGTCCGTTAATTCTCACGCTCTCGCACCATCCCTCTTCGACTCTACGCAGAATCGGTAAGACGCCTTAAGAAAGTTGTCTGAAAAGTTGGGAAGGGAGGAACTAAGTAACGGGGTCGATTTTTTATTTTTTACAAAATGGATGCGGGCGGGTCAAGATGTCAAGTGGTATGCTCGTCAGTTGTATTGTCCGTCGGTCGCGGAGGTTGACGCACGATCACGTCGCGACGCCGTGCATTGTCAGCGGAGACTAAATGGAACGACGACTCCAATGATGTAAGTGGCTACCGCGCTCCCTTCTACAAGAAACATGCGACTGCGAGGGAAAAACATGCGGCAAAGGAAGAACGCTACTCCATTTGTTAGTCGCGCGTCAAGAGCCACGCGACGTATGTGTGCGCCGTCGTGCAATTGCTTGGAATTAACTCTTAATAATAATAA
Organism: Hartigia nigra; assembly: GCA_031001745.1. Lineage (NCBI taxonomy): Eukaryota > Metazoa > Arthropoda > Insecta > Hymenoptera > Cephidae > Hartigia > Hartigia nigra. The sequence goes on from JARPRG010000011.1 coordinate 130,871, forward strand.
TAACTGTCCTTCCTCCACTTGAACTACGTAGTACGTCCACTTGGAAGATTATCATTCCAATCCACTGTAGCGTCTACGGCGTCCCATTTCGCTACTGATAAACTAGTCCAAATGGATAGAAGCATGCCGGCCACGGGTTATGTATTAATTCTTTAATTTTCACACCCCCCCCCAGCTCCTCTCCTCCTATACGCATTATACATAATGAACATCAGTCACAACCAAATTCATCTTCCAACAAAACTATGGGGAGCACCCTTTATACGTTTCGTATACACGGCCCTGGGATTGTAGTTGTCATCCCATTACCCAAGAACTCTGTCTCGATGTTCCAACAATGTACATATTTTTTTTTTCATACGTTTCAGGTCCTTGACTTTGAATTGAGATTCCTGCTCTTTATTTTTTTCGAACACGAAAATCACGTCGACGAGTCTAACGTATATTTTTTTTGTTCTTTCGTACACGGACTCTCCTTTTAAGACAATCTGTCGTAGAAAGCCAGTCTGATAGATCATTGTTATCCTTCTCTCCTACTTGGGGATCTCTGTCTATGACGTCACTGTAACTTTGATTTACTTTCCCACGGTCTTGAATGTCGTCACTGTATAATATTGTCAAGAGACATTTCGCATGTATACCGATCCACTGATATATGTACATATATCAATCGATCGTACGAAACAGCCATGTATGTTCGTGTCGTACCCACAGAAATCCGTAGACTCCAAGTGCCCCGAGTGCCTTTTACGGTTACAACCCCCTAAATCTGCGAATTAGGCTGGGACACGTGCCGAGAATTATCCGTGATATCGTGCGAGCCAATTTCGAATCTATTTCGTTGATACCGTTAAATTTATTGGACAGAGATAAACCAATAGACAATGTATAGTGATAGTATTCGTCGTCTTGTAATCGTAGATCTATAGATACATATATATATATATATATACACCACGTGTTCCTTTACCCCCATTTCTCGTTTGTCACTCATGCTAAATATTTAATTATATTTTTCAACTCCCCCACCCTTTACAATCACGCACACTCTTGCTATTTCTACCTTGCAATAATCCTATCTCTCTCCTACTCATACCTCGGATTACCTATTTACGTATACGTCTGTCTATCCAAACTCTCTGCTCCTGTCTGTCTCTCTATCCATCCGTGCTACTTGCGTTTTCGCCTTGTTCTCTGTTCTTGTCCTCATCGGCGAGATAATGAAGTCCCTACGCTCACAGCGCGACGAACACACAATTAACGTTGTAAGCGGGGGCTTTGAAAGGGTTCGCCCGTGTGGGGAATCCCGTTAATTTCATAATGAAAGCCTTCCGGATTGGCCTCGTCGTTGACGTCGCGACGCGCTTTCCGTCAGAGTTACATTTTTTTACGTTATACCGTCTCTTTCTGTTCTGTTTGTACGTAGTCAAAACCTTGCTTTTCTTTCTTTCTCATTCGAAGCCATTGTATTCGGGACAATGGATGGGATCGGTAGAATTTGGACTGTGGACGCTCGCCAAACGATATATATATACCCGTTCTTCGCTGGATTTCTCATAATTAGGTCCATGTTGTCATGCGTCACAGTATCCGACGTACACTACATACATACGTGTGACGTAACGTCAATCGTGCATACGTTGATCATGGATGAGATGCGCGATTAGATTTCACCTAGTACCAAATGCGCGTACGAGAGAGAGGGAGAGAGAAAAAGGCTGCGGGATTCATTTTCTACGGACGATAATCAAGCCTAATGAATCGGTATGAAACTAACGAGCCTCGACTTGCCCTGACAGCCTCTATTCGTGCGATCGGCTGAATCGCAAATTTCAGCAAGTCCAGGCTAACGAGCGGACTTCGGGATTCATTACTGACGTTGCACGTCGGTGCTTATGTTGTATAACTCTCTTATACACATTTTACAACTTTCTTCCTGAACGTGACTAATTCCTTTCCTTGGCATTTATTTTAGTTTTGTTACCTATCTAAAGACTCATCATCCCCAAAAGTATCTACTGATCCTTAAAAACCACTACTTGCTAATCCCTAAAAATCACTATGAACTATAAAACAGACCTCTACACCATAACGTAGAAGATTCCATACCCAATGCATTAACCCTCTCCGCATCTCCTAACTTCCTTTAAAAACCATCCTCAGCGTATTCTAACAGACAGAAAGCAGCTAACATTCGAGTAAGAGGTATCCATACCTAAGTTAGGTCACGAATAGTGTCAAGAACGCAGTAAGTCCAAACACGGGTCATTAAGTTTAATAAAGAATATCAAACTGTGAATCGTCGTTATTACTGGGAATCCAACAGACTTTTGATAAAGTCTCAGTTAGACTTTTGATAAGTGCTGCTTCGTCCTTCACGGGTGATGTCAATGCAAGTGAATTTTTATCTCTGTTGAGGTTAGACGAAGATAAAAAGGAACGAATAGCAAAATACATGATTACGACTGTAGATGGATGAATGGGATTTTCGTAGGGGTTCGGAGAAGCACAGAAGCATAGAGAGAGAGATGAAATGTCACGGGATGGTATTGTTTGAAATGGTTTGCGCTAGCCTATGTATATACATATATAGTGGATAGCATAGTGGAACGGCCACATAATGGCCACGCGCAACTGAATGCGCGTCTGCCTACGGAACAATGGCGATCGGTAGCCGATCGCAACGGAATGCCTCAATTATGATTCAATTGTTAATTATTACATTCTACCGAGCATTGTAAAGGCACGGGGACTAATGGTCGTCTGCTTTGTTTTTTTCTTCCCTTTTTTCCCCCGTTATTGTTAACTTTGCATGGTATTTTTTTTTTTAGCCATGACCCTCCAGTCCTCGTCCTTCCCAGGTAATTGGGTTTTGCGTATACGGCCCTGTCGATAGCCCCACGTAGACTTCCGGTCTCTCATCTGTCCAGTTCGAGTCATTAAGGATGCTAATTTCTAAACGAAATCGGCGCGCGACCTTTTCAAACTATGATCGATCTTTTTCTTTTCCTACAAGCAGGGAGCGCTGGGAGGCTCTTCTTCAGCCGTCATTCATTTTATAATACAAGGTGGCGAGATAACTTTGCATAAATATAACGTATATTTACGTATGAAAATATAGCACGGCACTCTAAGAGATTTTCCGTTAATTCAGGATTTTTAAAAGGGAGAATACGGATCACGGGATTTCGTGTAACCAAGTGCTATTGGGACTTCCTGGTTACTGAATTTCCGAAGAAGATACCGAGGGATAGAAACCATAAACGTTGTCTCGAAGGATTACACTGTTGGGCGTTGTTAACGTTCGGTTGTATAAATCGTCTAGATGCCAAGGTAGATACACACGTTACTCGCCAGTTTGTACCTTGAAGACACATCCGCGGTTCTGTGAATTGTCAAGAGAGTACGTGGGAATTGACGTCAGGACGACTTAACGGGCTACCGCTTATCTTAAAACCCGGACGCTCTAACGAGCATACGATGAAATCGTGAAGTCCGTCGTGTAGCCTCTCGTGGATCGGTGAACGTCACGTGGTAGACGAAGCGGCGCATGAGGGGACGAAGGAGCGGGAGTCGATTGCGATAGGGATTGAGAAGGGGAAAAAAAAGAAATTGAAAAACAAAGCCAGATACACATTGCACAAAAAAAAAGAACATAAAATAGCAAAAGATAAATTCACATACAGAAAAGTTCACTATTGACGAACGAAGCATCCTTTGGATGGAACCTGGAGCGGATCCCTTCTGGTCCATGGATATTCCTAATGGCTTCCCGTCGCCGCATTTAACTCGACCGAGTAAAACTGCGGTTATTTGCGCTGCACTTGAATCGAATTGGCTGCCGTTTGCATAATCTGCACCGATCGCACCTACATACCGCGCCTTCGCCATTTCTTCTGGTACAACGAACCGATTTCGCTTCCTCTTGGCTCTCTGTTCCTTATTGCGTGTCCTTCCAATTTTTCACGTCTCCCATCCTTCTCCTTCCTATTACTTTATTCCTGGCTATCACGCTGCTCCTGTTTCCTACGTTAGCGCACTTCCGTAAAACGCCAAGGACACTCACACCTACCAGTTCCGGTATTGCCAGCCAGCCATTTCTCTCTCGCGTTTTACCAATGAGCCGTATTCTCTTCCCTCTCCTCCTCTTTCCCCCCCTACACCCTCCCTCTTCGCTCGCGACACTAGACGCGATAGCTAAACGTTTCGATTCGCTCGATCTGTTTCATCTATCCCAACTACCCCGGTCTCTCCTACTACCCCTATCTCAATCCTCCCTTATAGCCGTAACTCTTTACGAGGCCATCGGGTCCATCTCCGACGCGAATTACTGGTAAATTTGTGCGCGATTCGCCAACCTAGATAGTCTGCCTTATAGTACGAGGAATCACCTACGAGGATACCCCAAATATACACGTTTTGCATCATTTTCAGGGAAAGTCATGATGACGTATCGGCTAATATATATATATATATATATTTTTAATATTCATTTAAGTTCGCGACGCGTCACTCCTCCGAACCCTGATCAGTGGTACTTTATTAATTTGTTCCGTCGAAGTACGAGCTCACGGGCTGATGCAACGGAGAAATGTATAGTCGAAGGGAGAAAAAGTCCAAGTGACAGAAACGTTTGTATAATACCTGTCGGCAAGTTTGCGTAGAAGAAAAGAAGCTGCGGCAGCAGAGCGACGAGGAGGGATGACATTCTCAGCAGGGGTGGTTTTTTAGTTCCAAGGGATGCTGCCGGACCTCCTGATGCTAGGGTGAACCATTTGTCACCGGTCATCCTTGAACGGTTCATCGTTCACTTGACATTTGCACGAGGATCTACCCCTAAAGTAACACTTGCTATTTCACCCCTGTGACTCCAGGTTGAATTTCACCACCGTTAAAAAGTCCTTTCAATTCGGCGACTGACTATCCCAATATTTCCACGCGGTACCAACAGGCTGGAGGATCGTTTGTCCTCGGGTGTTTCGTGTATGTATGTGGGTGGGTGGGTGGGTGGGAGAATAGGGGGAAGTGGCGTTGCTACTCGGCAAACGTAAATGGAGTGGCCGGTGGTAACACGGGAAATCACGTTTTCTTTATTATTCCTGAAAAATGTATTCCAAGTATCTCATCGAGATATCACGGCTGCCTCTTTGGCTCTCCCTTTTTTCCTTTGCCTTTCTACCTCTTAGCCACAACTCGCTGTAAACAATAGATCTCCGTGTTTTATCCTCGATGAGGAACGTTTTCTTCACTTATTATTCACTTTTTTTTTTGTTTGTCTTGACAGCTTCCTCTTCGCTCTCGTCCACTTCGTTAAGTAACGAGTTTAACACGGTGGTTTTGTTTTAGACGTTTTATTATTATAATTTATTTAAGTATTA
>JARPRG010000011.1:146400-171201 GCA_031001745.1 Hartigia nigra
TTTTTTGTCTGACTTTTTCATTCTCGCACTGTATCGACTCCACCAATCTTTCCCTGTCTTGCATGAGATTACCTTTTTTTTTGCTTTTCCCACCCTTCATATTAATTTGTCAAATTGTACACTAGGGGACACTGACTGTGGTGCGTCTCGTCGGAACCCTCTTCCCGCCCCCTCTCCTCCCCACCGATCATCCCCATGTCGATTTTCGTGAATTCTCTCGTACCATGTCTGTGTTCCGGGTTGCCACCAGACACTTTGTTTATTCGCTCGAGCTCGTTAGATTAACACGTATAGATAGCACGGAGGGTGTAGTCAGGGTAAATGCATCCCCTGAGTTATCCAAGGGTCGCTGACTACTCTCCTCCGCTCTGCCAGTACACCATACACTCGACTCGCTCAATGGATCGATGCTCCAGGAGTTTACTGTGACCTTCTGAACTCCTTCTGGAAGAGCACGTGTACCTTTCACGTAAACCTCTCTACCGCGACGTATTTTACGTCTGTCTTAAAAGCCACTGCCGTTTCGCGAGACGTTTAACGTCGCTAGAGCAGCCAGTACCTTTTACGGGATATGTCTTTTTGCTTTCTGGAAGCTCAGGCCGATGTAACCCTTGATCTTCGAACCCAGTCCTTTGTTAATGACATTAAGAAGTCGTCTTGCTGCATATTTACTTTTCTGCTAATTATAAGGAGTCCGTAAAAAAAAAATACAAATCCCCCCCCCGAAACCTCAATTTACACACTCGACCCTCCCTGTTATACGGGAGTAATAGTAGTACCACTTGGCGATTCTCTAGTCAATAATGCCAGGTTCACAAAACTCATAAAGCTCATAAATGGACAAAGGGTAGTAAAGGCGTATACGCATAGTTCATTTTGCGTGTAGTGCCCTCATAACGGACGCTGAAAGCCCCATAACTTATGCCAGTTTCATCATGAATCGTAATTGACTTAGACGCTGTATGCGTGCGTTAATCATGACAAGTTCGAGGGGCGCGAGGGAGAGGAGAGATTACTTTGTTTAAGAAATGTTAAAGGTTCATTCCCATGGCTAGGAGTGTCCCACGATGTAATTCAGAACGATGTAGAGTTGGGTAAGGCGGGTGTTATAAGCGATAGCCGAAACAACCTTCGAACACGCCTAATTCTGATATTCTCAGATGTCGAAGGGATGTTATTCCTGGAAATGTAGATCTTTAATTTGATAGGATCATTACTGCTGCTGCTACAGACTTACTAGCCTCGACGGAAAGTGGTTGCGTGTGATGTCTATAACCTGGAGGAGGTGAAGTTTGACCATTGGGCTGTATGGACGGGGTTAGGGGTTATTCATGAGCCTAGGAGGAGTATTGCTGTTTTATCAGGGTTGGCTCTGTCGATGACTCTAGAAAGTTCTAAGGGCTGGAGAACACGCGAATACCCTCTTCCTATGAGTAGATATTCAGGCGAGCGTCTTTTTAAGAGCGTCGAGCCATGCGAACGCTATAAGGAGCTTATATCGCTGATGGTGGTCGAAGATCCTGTAACAAGAACATTTCCGAAACTCGTGGAAGAGGACGTAAAGGATGCAGGGACATCCTGAGCGTGCTGGATTTTCGCTAGTGAAGCAAAGGAGGCCAAAAGGCCAAGAGAGGGATGGTTTCTTGGCTCGGTGACAGGGTCCAATCTCCGGCAAGGTATATTTAAAAAAAAAAGAAATGAAGGAGAAAGAAATAAAAGGACGAAGATGGCCAGGATCCCATGTCGTGGGACCAGGGTGCGATTCTTCTTCCGCGACTCCTCGCCAATGGAGGCTGCAGCCGGGGTATAGGTTGAGGAAAACGTCCTTTTGATGAATCGGTGCGGAACCACGCGCGGAATACGAGTTTGAAGTTGGACGTCCTGGATCCTTCAGGAGTTCAGCGTAGGAGATCCGCGTAGAACGTGGCTGCACTGCGAGTCGTGGTGATAGTCATTCTAGAAAATACTCCAGGAGATGATCCAGAGTTTCCGATCGAATAGCCAAACTCTAGATGGTTGCTGGTGTAATGGTTTTAGGATCTCATAATAGGTATTTCCTGGTAGAGACTATAAACTCGAGCTGTTCGACGTTTGAGAGGTTCACGATTCTTGTAGAAGGTGAGGCTAGCCGATGGTGTAGCGGCTATACCTATCCCTGAGGAAAGGACAGAGGGTGCAGACCCTGTAATTTCCGGACGCCACTCGCTCCGTTCTTATTTCCCGTCACGTTCGCCCCTCTGGATGGCCTGACCTCCTCGCGGCCGTCTACTCCTACACCTTTAGATGTAATAGACCTGAGAAGCAGATAATTACACTCATCCCAGTGGTGCCACCTTTTCATCCCTTCCACGTTTCTAAGCAGCGCGTATCGAAAACCTCCGGTATTTTCATTCTCTTTCGAATCAACCCTTTGGCGATGATATTAATACTGGAAACTTCTGGGACAATTCTTGATATAGAATTGACACCAGATTCCGTTTTAGAGTCCGAGGAACGTTTATGTGAGTGGTATAGCCAACTCAGAGAAGCTTGGATTAAATAGTTATCGCTCGAAACTGCTACTCCATGTGAAGTCGTGTCCTAGAATACATCCTAACATTATCGAGGAACTTCCATCGCGTAACTTGAAACTATCGTAGTGAAGACGGACTTGACAATGTTAATTGAATGCTTTCACTTGCTACTCAGCTACTCGACTACTAAACTCTACCAACTGAATCCTTTCAAAGACCAGTAACTTGCTGCCATCTTCACGTTAGCCTACAAATCCTCAAATTACCCTGAAGAGTTGCTGAACTTTGATAAGGTACGGGGTTTACTTTTGCAACCATCATTGATTATCTTTACTTATGATGCATCAGGGATTGGCTATAGTCGAAAACCACAGGACACTACAATAAGTCTTTCAAGATGAACTTAAGAATTTCGCTGATGACCTCGAACAAATAGATCTAATACAATACAGTCAGGTCATTCCATGTAGAACCAGTAGGTCCTGAACAGATTACGGATTGATTATGAAGAACCTTCCCGAAAGGGGAAAAACATCCTATGTATTAGCGGCGGGAGCTAGGAAGGTTAAGAGGGTAGAAGGAGTGGCATTAGCTCCAGAGTAAGAGAGGGTGCGACGCAGAGGGAGGATGAGTTTGCGATTAAACGTGATTATAATTAAGGATAATGGAGTTTCGGTTTAGGAGTTCGAAACGCGGTGGTCCTAGCCCTCCGTCGAGAGGAACCACTTCAAATCAGGTACTCTCTGGAGTTGCTGAGTTCCTTTGCAGCTGCCCCGGGGGTTAGTTTATACATGCTCATGCATCTGCGACTACACGATGCCCAAAGGCAATTGGATATACGTATACGATACACGTGCTGCACCCTAATACGTATCCGCAACCCTTGATTTATTTTGCATATGGAATTGAAAGAAGTTTTTGCTCGTCAACTTCAGGGTCTTTGTACATTAGAATTCCTTTTTTTCTTTTACCAGGAACAATAAGTTTGATCATAATTTACCTTATCCATCGTGAGAGAACATCAGCGGTGACCCACGTATGAATAATGCAATTTGAATTAGGCAAGGATACGAATAGCCATAGAAAAGAGAATGAGAATGAGGGCCGTTAAGAACAATTTACAAGGCTAAGTTAAGGAACTTCCTAATGTATCCCAGGGGATCGTGACTCGAGACATGTCACGTAGTCAATGACTACAAGTCTGAAACGCACCCCAGTTAGATACGCATATCCCCTAGAATATCTCTTCCAGTTTCATCCCTTTTACACAAAGATTACGTGTTATTCCCATGTTTCTTACTGCTGCTCAGTTTTATCATCTCGGTGGAACGTGTCGGAGGATAACATTTCTGGATCATAATCCAGAAACTAGGATTAAATTGTCATTGATAGAATTAAGAAAAGAAAGAAAATTAATTGTACGAAAGAAAAATATGTATATTTATTATCATAGATTATAATTAGGTCATCGACTTCTATGATTCTGAATAATACTCAGCTGCTTAGCCTAATTTATGTATGACTAAGGAACTATTCTTAATTGTTTTGAAAAATCTATAATTCTATGCTCAATGGTTATCCCATAATGTTAGTCATTGTTTGCTGGGCGAATAAATCCGACTGTACGGCGTTAAGGAACATAGGTACGCTGTGTTGTCTCTGCAAGTATTGTTGTATTTGTCGTTCTAGGGTGGCTGAGAATTCCGTTTCCAAAAGGTCCACGCCTTCCTCGCCAACGTGGAAGAATAGGAAATCATCAGGCGACTCTGCGTATAAGCTGAACAATTTATATTCTCCCTCTTTAGTGCGATCGACTCGCCAGCCAAATAATTGATAACAGGCCTGACGATATTCCTGAGAGGATACTTTAAAAGCTTCTTTGAGCCGTGCAATTTTTATCTCATGCGTCTGTTTAAGCTCTGCAATTTCTTGAGCTTGTAGAGAAGATCCCGGTACAGGTGCAGCTGCCGCTGAAGTTCCGTTACTGCCAAGAGCTACCCTGGCTCGAAGCTCCTCGACTTCTCGCAAAAGAATCTGCTGTTTTTCTTCAGCCTGTTTCTCTGCTATGGCTGCGGGATTCATGGTAAAATGCAATACCTTGGCGTTACAATTGAAATCGCCCTTCAGTGCCCTATGCTCCAGCTCGCCCTTTAATCTGTCAATTTCTTCCCGCAATGATTGACATTCTGCTTTCTGTGCGCTACCGTCCGCAGCCTCCAGGTCCGCTTCCAATCTAGCCACCAGACTTCTGAACATTCGAAGAACCCTTTAGCACGCTTATTTCAAGATATTGGAATGTCCAAGTTAAATATATACTGTACCTGTAACCATCTATGGCCCTTTCAAGGGCTGGAATTCGCTCCGTTAATGCATTATTGCTTTCTATAGTAGTCATTTCCTTTTCGTAAAGGTCTAACTGCTGACGATAACTGTCTCTTTCTCTTGTTACTAAAATCATTTTCCTTTGTAATCTGCTAACCAGTTTATTCAGTCGTTCGCTGGACGACGTCATTTCTGTTGCCAGTTTTTTCGCCTCCTCATACTTTCTATTAAGGTTTTGACATTCTCTTTGAGCGGCGTTCATTTTTGAACGTAATTGACCCTCTTCAGCGGTTAGAATGGCTTCTGCTTGCTGGAGACGATTTAGTTCTCGCTTTATTGCCGCTGGACCACCACCTATACCAATAGATTCGTATTCTGAAAGTCGCCCTAGGAGTTCGGATCGTTTGGCATCCAGAGTGGCAACCTGTTGTTCTAATTTTTCAGTGTGTTCCAATCTGTAAGTGTATTAATTAAACTATATAAACTTATATTGTTGTTAGACTATACTATACCTTTGCATAATGTTAGACATTTGTTCCTCAAGGAGTAGCTTTCCTCTAACTGATTCACGGAGAACAGCGATAGTTTCTTTGGCGGAGTGTAATTCTTTCTCTAAATCACTGGCCTGGGCTGCCCTGTTCACCAATGCTTTACCCTCCTTCCATAATGCGCGCTCGGACTCTAATTTTTCTAATTTAATTTTAAGATTTTGCACTTCTATGTTTTGTAATTCCAGCTCTTGTTGAGACGCCATAGATTCGCGTAGCTTCTCTTCCAATTGAGTTATTCTGGATTCTGCAAGTTGCAGTTTCATTTCAGATTCCAAAGACTCATGCTCCGGATCCTTGTGTAAGGATGAGATGCTGCTTCTGGACGAAGCTTGTCTTAAATCATCCAGAAGTTTTGCATTCTCATTTAGTACAGAAACCGTTTTCTGTTCTAGCTTCATTTTTGTCTGAAATATTTATTATATATTCTGTATACTAATAAGTCTCAATATAAAGCAGAATACATTCAAGAACCATTACCACTAATAACTCTTTTTCAGCGGCAGACTGTGCTGCTCTCGCTTCCTGTACGGTTCTCCTAGCAACGTCTAATCTTGCCTCCAATTGCGATATAGTTTGTTTATCTTGCTCGACTTGCACTGAATACAGATTCTTCTCCTTTTCAAAGACTTCTTCCATTTGCCTTCGTATCTTATGCAGTTGTTGAACGGTAGCTTCCTGGTGAGATAATCTAGTTCTTAGAGAAACTACTTCACCCTTTAACCGTCTCCATTCCCAAGGACTTCCAGGAGTAGAATCACTTGTTTTATATAATGTGGAATTAGCAGATTCATCCAATCTTGCACGCTTAGGGGTTGACGATACATCTTCATCATCGGATTTCTCCAAAAGCGAATGCGAAGTAATAGCGGCAGAAGATAATCTTAACGATAATCCACTATCCCTGCGATAACTATCTGATCCTGATCGTAAATCTTTGATCATTTTAATGACACACGTTGGATCTTTATCATTCATCTAGAAACAAGAAGAGCAATGTCATCAGCTGTATATATTTACTTCTAGTAGTCGATGCAAGTTGTAGTCAGCTAGACTTAATTAATTGTTCACTATAGCTGCTCTTTCATAACCTTAAAACAACGACTGCTGCATGTATCAATTGGTGGTTTTCTTATAAAATTAATAACTCAAACTCACTCTGATTTGACACGTACTTACCATATATAATAAACTTTATTTTATTTGCGAGTAACTATCCAGCTGAAAGATATAATGAAAATACAGTGAACCTGAGTGAACAAAACACTAAACAGCTCCAAACTCGTTATGCTGAATTTCATGTGTTTGTATCCAGATGTCGCAATTTCGTTGAGATTCTAACCTGATCTAACCTGGTAAGAAAGACGAGATTCGGTGGATACTGGTGGATACTTGAATTTGTCATGATGAATATTTGTAACTAATATCTCTCAAGAAGTTCCCGTACATACTGTAACTGAGAGATTCATTAAGAATTAAAGTAAAATGTATTTATTGTACGTCGGTGCCTGTATTTTCCTTAGTAGTAATTTACTAGGAGCTGCAGTAAGTATTGGTTCAGTTGGGTGTTCCTGAGGTAATAGCATAATAAATCTTAAAACGGATTTATATAATTTATTTTATAGAGTGAATTGGATTATGATGGTTGGCTACATGTACGGCTCTTCCATGCCCTGAACGATGACCCAGTACCACATTACGTTGAGAGAGGCAATATAACAGTGTCTAGCGTACGCAGTGGAGCATCTACCATTGGGCAGCATGGATTACAGCCTTCCCAAATAACACAGTTAAAATATCTCGCTGAAAAGGACAGCAAGTACCGGTTAAAAGCCATAATACGTAGTTCATCTGGAGGAGAAAATACATTTCTCACTTCGCTGCCAGCAGTAATTATTTAGACTTTCTTTCAGGAATCATTGCATATTTGTATGTTGAATTAAAAATGTATATTTCAGTGCTATTTATTAGGATCTGACTTGGAAGATATTTTAGTAATATGGCTGGACAGTGCAGCAGAACCAGTGGCTGTGAATCTGCTCTCTCCGGCAGGCTGTACCTTAGACAATCCTTTTGCAAAAATGTGGAGCACTAGCGTTCAGATGAAGTATCCAGACAGTGGCCCTGTCCCAGATACTGCTAGTTATATTCAGAAACTAGAACGAGAACGGGAAGCCCGTGAAAGGGGAGAAACTAAAGATAACCGTTCCTTCCTTGCTAAATACGTAAGATTTTAGAATAACTTAATACAATTGACATCAAGCAGACCAGGCTATAAAGATTGCAACATTTATTTCCAGTGGATGTACATCGTCCCTGCTGTAATCTTCGTAGTTCTGACTTCCGCAACGAATCCAGAAGCTGCTGGTAGTGGTGGTGGTGGTGGAGGTGGTCAGCGTCAATGATCCCTATAAAAATATTGTGTAAATCTTATACCTACCTTTCAAAACGCGATATGTCATGTTGCAATAAAGCATTCGAGTGGTGCTGAGTACGTGTAAAATAATACCATGGCATAATAAAACATTCAATGATTGGCAAGAGCCAAGACAATGTATATCCATTAAAAAAAAAATAATCGCTTAAATTCATAAGTACTATATTCTGGTACATGTGTACTATCAAATATATCTGTACACATCTATATACACGCGACTACGTTAACTGAGTTCGAATGTAGAGGCGTTACAGGCCCTGAAAATCAATACACACTGCGTTCCGATTAGCATCGCCATAGTAGAGACAGTCAAGTCGAATTTCAAACAGTAAATGTTTCGATATGGCCGCGTTTTCTCTCTATCTCCAAAGACGCATCCAGCCGGCACTTGTCGCCAGTGGTAAATTCGATGGATCTCATGCGTGTCTAGCTGTTGCTACTTCCAGTGGGAACGTTCTGGTGCACAGTCCTCACAGGATACCTTCTATAACGAACCCTGACAAGTCTCAGGGTGAACAGAGCAACGCTCGACTCGCTTGGAGCGGCGAATTGGCCGAGCTGCAGATTGGCAAGCAGGTCTGGCTTTTTAGAGCACTTTGAGAAATGCACCGAGTGTAATGATAATAAAATTATAAATCAAAGTAACCGCCGCTGGAGGATCCCATGTATTTTTTTTTTTTTACTTAGATCACAGCCATTTGTACTGGACATTTTGGGGAGGATGAAAGACAAATACTCTTTGTAGGAACTCTTACACATTTGTTAGCATACAATGTCGAGGACAATGCTGATGTTTTTTACAAGGAGGTATAATAACTTATTTTTTTATGGTTTTACAAGACTTTACTTTTCAACCAGATATCTGTTACGTACAGATGCAAGATGGCGTTCACTGTATATCTGTTGGAAAACTGGGATGGTTACCAAGTCAAGTAGCTATAATTGGTGGAAATTGTTCCGTAACCGTTCTGGATTTTCAAGGTAACGAAATATTCTGGACGGTTGCAGGGGATGTCGTTACCTCCTTGACGATCTTTGATTTCGATGGAGATGGAAATAACGAAGTAATGCAATTGAAATTGTAGAATATTTATTTCAAGATTTCGAAACGTCAAGATTTATGTTACAGCTATTGACTGGAACGGAAGATTTTGAATTAAAAGCACAGAAAGAAGACGCTGTACTTTGGGAGATCAAAGAGACTGCTTCCGTGACCGCTTTGACGTCACTTCCTGGTAGACAGTTTGCCTATGCCGTAGGAAATGGTACCGTCGGCGTTTACGAATCAGGGCAAAGACTCTGGCGTGTTAAAGTAATTGTCTCTTTATAGTTGAATACCTCCTAGACATTTTTACTATTTTTATCTGTACTATTTGATTAGTCCAAGCATAGAGTGATTTCTATTCGTGGCTTCGACGTCAATGGTGACGGTATCCAGGAATTGGTAACAGGCTGGAGCAGTGGGAAAATCGATGCCAGATCCTGTGCCACGGGAGAAGTTATATTTAGATTTCAGTTATCCGCAGGAATTGCTGGTATAGTAGAGGCGGATTACAGAAGAACCGGAAGATCAGATCTGGTTATAGTTTCCGTTATTGGAGAAGGTACAGAAAGATCGTTCAGTTCAATTAACTTGACATTTTATGAGAGAATCCTATCTAAATGGAATTATTCCAGTTCGCGGATACGCTCCTGGCTCTATCGTAGAATCTTCTGAACCTGGAGAAACAATGCGTGAGCTCCTGGCTAAGAAACAGGCACTGCAACTGGAACTTCGTCAGAGAGCAGCTGCTGTCCCTAGCACCTATCATGGCACCAGGTTAGCAATTAGTTTGACATCTGGCAAAGGAGCTGCCCAATTATCTTTGGCATCTGGACCGGGACTCCTGGTGCACTGCGCCGTCGTATTTGCTGAGGGTGTCTTCGAGGGCGAGACCCTAGTGTCACATCCGAATAGACCAAAGGGTGAATTGATGATTGAACTACGACCTCCAAAGAACGAACCTGTTGATATTCATGTAAAGGCTTGTGTGGGACCACCTGGAGCAGATCTTCTTCAGGTCTTTGAGCTGACTCGACAACTTCCACGTTTCTGCATGTACGAGGCAATTCCACAACCTGCTGACATTCCTCTGGAGTTACAAGTATGCGGTGTCTTCACAGAGGTATGCTTGATTGTCGGATAACTGATCTCTTTGAACAGATGACTTTTAAGCTACCATGATCAGGTACCTGAGAGGCCACAAAGGATTGCTATCTGGCTCAACCAGAATTTTTTACTTAATGAGGAGCTCGAGGTTGCCGAAAGCGGAGCGAACGTGGGTTGCATTGATTTCTGGTTCCGCGGACTCAGAGATGAGAAAGTGCATCGTTTCAATGCTACGGTTTCTGGTAGTATTACAATTAGTACAGAGGATGTTGCATTTGCTGGAGATCTTATTCAGTCACTAGCTAACTACCTGGGTTTGAGAGAACTCAAATCAGAAGCGAAGTTTCCTGCCGAGGAACAACGATTATCGGAGGCTCTGGAACGCGTTCGAGGTTCGTTAAAATTGTTTTTTTTTTTTTCTTTTTAATCTTATCACAAATAATATAATGGCTATTCCCTAAAAAGGTTTACGCGAGACCGAAACTAAGCTTCAAGCAGAGACAGCGAATGCATCGAGCCTCTTAAAAAATCTATTAATACGTCTGGAAGATGCAAGAATATTAGGAAACGTAGAAGACATGAGGAAGCGACTGACTCAATTGAAAGTTGTTAATGCGGATCTGATAAGGGAACATGAAATCAGGCGGAACAGTCACCGAGAATTCACAAAGGCTTTGAAGGAACTGAATATGGGTGTTCAGAGAGCTTCGCGACTTCGTGGTAGGATATGAGATAAAGAAACGAACCCAGTAAGAACATGAACCAGCTATTTTTTATTGTTTTCTTTTTTCAGTGGGTAAAGCAGCAACCAATGCGGTAACAAAATGTAGAGCAGCAATACAAGACGAGAATTCAAAAGCTCTAGGTTTATCTGTAAGATACGGATAAATATGATCTGTTTATCATTAATAAAATCCTTGACATTATCCTCAAGCACTCGTGCACCATCGATATTAGCTATCGCACCTAAGGTGGTGCTCCTCTAGCGGAAATGCTGAATCTTCTTTTGGGTGGCGGCGGTATCGGTCTCCTCAAGGAGTTAATGATACCGTCCGTAGATGCACGTAGCCTAAAAGAGTTGGTCTGATTACCAGGATTACTAGAGATCTCGGTAACGAGTCTAGCAACTTCAGCGAAGATGGCCATGACCTGTGGGTTAGAAAAAATAGCTGACGAATCTGTAGAGCATACAAAGCATTCCTACTGGTGTTTACTAGTCGAGAGTTCGAGGGTGGCTTCGTACTGGCGAGTGCTGGCGCCAGACACCAGCCATTCCTAGACGTTACAAACTAAGAGAACATTTTCTGGGCATCGCAGGAGGAAGCGATATCGATTTTGTTTACGGCCACGCGTACAATCACGCGTGTACGCCATGAGGGGACAGCACAGCAAACAAGGCTCATCTAGAAAAATAGCGCTTAGTGCATAGGGCAACGAGAACTCTGTCACCTTCAATGAGTGCATAATATGTGAATCTACATGTGTATCGCGACTATGATACTCCAGGCCAGCAATACAAATGCTGACTACGAGTAACAGTAGACGCTGAGGAATGGCCACTGTAATCGCTGCTGATGTCACTTAGCGCGAGTTGTTTTGATACGTGCAGTCAGCATGATTTGCGTATACTGCTGTGATAGTACCTGGTCGACCGATTCTCTGACGGAGACCTCGTAGAAGCCGTGGGCTTGTATGTCTTCAGCTCTTCGACGGCCCTCCCAAACGGAGACCATTCTCTCACCCGGTGAACAGGATAAGTCTGCCTTGTTGCCAACCAAGAGTACCACCGGGGGTACCTTCCTGCCTCTTCTGGCATGACTCACCAGGAACCTGAATAGAGTGCATGTTATATTAAAAGTCCAACCTTTGCACTCTTTATTAAGTAACAGACCTCAACCGGGAAGTCTCGTCGAAGCTGACGCGATCAGACACAGAGTACACCAGCAGAATAGCATCAGCCCATCGTAATTTGGGTTCTGTCGGCGCTGGAGGATATCCTGGTGGATCTGCAATCTCCCATGAACCTAGAGGACCATCTATCTTGTAAATTCTCTCAGTAGTACAGTCATACTCTCCGATAAAGCGTCGCGTGCTGAATCGTACGGCCAGAGCTAAGAACGGAAATATTATATTGTAATTTCAGGATGTGGGCTCTCTACCAGAAGACGATCAAGCTGCATCGAGTTACCAGTTTTACCAACTCCAGGTTGACCCAGTAAAATGACTTTTATTGTCTTGCAACTGTCCCGGTTGGTAAGACCCAAGCTCCATCCTATTGGCGGTGTCATCACGTATCCTCGATCGTTTTACCTCTTTGTATTTACTTCACCAAGGAATCTAATAACGATACACGATCGACCACGTTCCCATAAACACTGCGTTCTCAACTAATATGTTACATCGATTATGACCCCTCTCTAATCCGCGATAATACTTAATAGCCGCACCTAGTAGATACACGAGTATATGCTCTACTTGACGATAGTCATGTAAAGCTTATTTAGGCGTGTTCTGGTGTATTACTGATGATGTTGACGTTATAAGGTAAACACGTTTATCCGTTCTCAGCATAGCACTATGGAACACTTACTAACCACGAATCATTGGTTTCATGAGTTACTCTGTAGCTCATCCTCAAGAGCACACGTCAGTGCTCACCGTGAACCTGCCTCTTGCGATTATCATCCACCGCGTAAGGTCTTATCGTGGTACGCGTAGGATTCATCCGCATTAAGTGTCTCTGGGTTAAATCGTTTCGGAGTTACGAGCATTAGAAGTTATCCTTAAGACTCTATAGTAAAATCCATCGTACTGAGGTGCTGCGGTATACGTTGAATATTTTTAAGAAAGCGTTTATCTCCTTCTGAAGTCTAAATAATATAGTGTACGTAGAGTGATATGGGGTAGACAAATAAGGAAACTCTGAATTACTTTCTTTTTTTTTTCCTCTCGTTTGAGAGTCTGGAGTTCCCAGACCCTTTTGGCGATCTATTAATAGTCTAAACGGTTAATGAGCTACGGATCAAAGCGAGCCCCACGCACTACTTTCGGATCCGTGGTTGGGCCCAGGGTTATCGTAGTAGGCTTTATCGCGGAACCGAAGTGTACGCGTACTTATACGAATACGATGGCGCTAAACGGCAAAAACAAGGAATTCTAGTCGCTGATTATTCTGTTCCATACAGATTAGATAGTAGTCTCTCCTCTCCTACGCTCCTCTCCCTTAGCAATCCTCGACCTCAATTCTTTCCCTCTCGTGGCTTACGGTTGTGTATCAAAAAAACGGGCTTGTTTACTTATTCATTTTTTTGGGGGTTTTTCTTCTTTTCCTTTTCAATGATACTTAACACGAGACGGAACGATGATAGACTTTTGTTTTCTCTCTTGCTCACGTTATCGCACCACGTATGTTTCTCCTTCTTTGGCGATAATGAATTTTTGCAATTTAAAGGGTCGTCCGACCTTTACAAATTTGTCTTGCTCGCTTCTAGTCTTATGGCATATAGTCATTTACATAATGAACCTTGCCCTTGTTTATTTACAGAAACACATCATTCTGTCGTATTGTAAAATACCAACAGGGGGTGACTGTACTAGACAATAACAAGGATTTGTGGAAAGAAAGAGAAATCTTGTTATTGTTTAGCTACTCTGAGTTCAATTATTCATATTTATCGTTGTGACCGTAGTTTTGAAAATAACAATTGCTTCTTGATTTGAATCATCAACTGATAACTACGTGTAATAACCTCGAGTTGGAAGTAATTGTATTTTTTTAATGTCTTATCAGCAATATCGAATCGTCAGTATAATAAATATTAATATAACCGGAACAACGTTTATGGCCAGTAGAAGGTACTGTAGGCTCTCTGTGTCCGTGAATATTGATATGCAAATTTTGAAAAAAGAAAAGTGACAAACAACAAGGATCAATGGCTTTAATCTTTAATTTTGGCAGAGTAATTTCTCTCTCTGTCTCTATTTCTATATGTATCTTCCTTCCCCTATCTCCATTGACTCTCCTTCTCTCTCGGATCAGGCGTAATACCTCGTTTGTTTACGAGTCTAAGTATTTTAATGTTTCATGCGTATTAACGTGCACGCGCTGCTATCGAGGACCTCTGTGACTCGAGACGCAACATTTTGCTGTAATTACACAATTTCTCTGAATAATTAAAATGACTCTTATACGTGCACGCTAATTAAGTGAAACGCGTATATTTTCTATGACGTTTCTCAACGATGACGTGTCCAAGCAGTGACAAAATTAATGACGTTTTTTTCTGTGTTCAAGCGAAACGTACCCGAATTCCCAGTTATTTACTAATCGCTTGCCGATAAAACGCGTACGCACATTCAATTATTTTGATACGTACAATGCTTTAATTCGAATTTCGTATCCATATGGCTGACGCGTCATGCACCTTTTTTATTATCGCACGATTTTTTTGTAGACGCAGCAATCGAATCGCCATTTAGAAATACGCCGCCGGCTATAGTCTCAGCGGGCGTTTGCTTAATCAAGGTTCATTGCAGCGGTTGAAGAGAATCAATTAATAACGAAGAAATATATTTTTTTTTATATATATATATATATAGAGAGAGAGGGGGAGAATGGAGTTTGACCATAATATTAATAGACTTTAAAGAGATTTAAATTTTCCGCCTTCTCGGACTCAGGATGTTCGATACGTCCCAGAGAACTTCCTAGTGATTTTACTGTCAATGATGTATCTTTGTATATCGTTAGAGGGCCGGGGTCTTTGTTTCTATATATAAAGTAAGAAATAGATACGAATGACTGTCGAGTGTAGATAGTCCTACATTAATCCTCGTTCTCGACCGCATTTCGGGATAAGGAAATGATTCTAAAAATATCATCAGTTGACACGAACTTAACCCCGTTCTGGTCCACAGGGGTCAGTCATTAATTACCTTCCCTGGATGTACAACTATTATAAATGCAGAGCGAAGTCTAGCTCGAGCTGCCTCTTTGATTTGTTTACCACAAGAGATAATAAACGACAATTTATACGTCCATTGATAATAAATCGTTCAGACTAAAAATATTAGGCGCCGCTTCGACGTCCAGGAGAATATGTGGAAGTTCGAACTTTCCACACGTCTCGTCCGTCGTCTCTTTTTCCTCGGTGCGATCACGTCATCTCGCGCCTCCTTTTTCCACCTCCGTGACCCATTGAGAATCGCCTCGTAAGGAAAGTACTAAAAGAACGTGGAAATATTTTCCTTTTTTGTAATCCGTTACTCAACTTTCTCGTTTCAGAGCAATCCGGAGTAACTGTCTGATATGGATATCGCTGTCTTGTGTCGCTGTACGCGATGGATTCACGTGGCAATCGCCATATCTATCTATCACTTGGCACGTGGTGTATTGTCGACGAAGCCTCGACCCAGACCCTTGAAAACGTAAGACTATCCGACTTTTATTACATCAAGGAGAAATAAAACGGAGCCATCCTTACCAGCTCCCACGGGAGGAGGGCTGCCACGTCCTTTCTCGCACTTATTTCAGTATGAAAAGGACCTACGATCAACATCGACACTTAACGATATCTCATCCTCGTCATTTCAAATCTTTTCATCCTCAAGAAATGTTCCCTTAAGAAGAAATTTCTCATGCAGAAAATTTCGGTAGACATCGAGGACGATGCATTGTGAGTCGAACGTCTTAGGAGCATTGTCAAAAGTGACTGAAGTAGTAGTTGGTCTTTTTATAGGTAAAAAAAAATTAATAATTCTCACCAAGCGATTGGACCGATAAACGAGGATAAAGTGGCCGAAGGATAATAGAAGGAAGAAGGAGTGTGAAGTGACTATAATAAATATTTATTAGAATAATGGGAATAGGGGGAAAATCTGCTTTACCATTTATTATTAACGTGTATTAACAGTGCGTGCACTTGGTTCCTTCTGTTTCTGAATGTTTACACTGGAGGCGTTATCAGCGTGTCCATTGGCAGAGCCAGGGTATGGAGTCCGAGTATGACATTGCCGGTACCAGTGGCACCGAGGAACGTGGTACCAACAGGAAGCTTCTTGGGAAAGCTTTGGTGATCAGACCGTGAGCGCCGGTGCTCGTACTCTTATAATCATAGTTGTGCTTGGTGCTAGAACCTGACTACCATTCTTCACCGATTGTTACAAGAGCGTCTCCTAGCGTCGCACCAAAAGAGCCACAAGACGACGACAAAGAGACTCCGCTATTATCGAGGAGAACCATTATTGGCTGGCTGTAACCCGAGAAGTAATTGAATATCATTAATGAACGGAGCATCGATTTTCAACGGGAGTTCCTTGCTGTACGAAGTGGTTGTCATTCGTGAAAAAGGATTATCACATTACAAAAGGAGGAAATCGTCTACTGACTTTTGATAGTTGATCCCTTCCCCCCCCTCCCGCCAATGACTCGGTAATAAATATTATTAATTCAAGGAATTGCACACGATTATTTAAATACAAGGAAGGTTCGCAGTGTGTTATCGAAAGTGTTTGCAATTAGTATCGAATAACGGATCGTCGTTGTGCATAAAGTATCAAGTGCCTTAATGAACAGTGGACCGAAAGACTGTAGCAGGGTGAACGTTTATTTTGAAAAATCCAAATTTCTCAAAGTGTTGGAGAACCCTTCTAGGCCCTGACAATTCAGAGAACGCCTTGTTTCGTCCAGTAGGTGAAACCCCTCACTCTTCACGACCACTTCTACTCATTCATCCCTGTCCCCACCCTCGTGTGCCGAGAAGTTAAAAGTGCTATAAAAGGCGTCGCGATGCTGCAAGGACGCCCTTTCACGATGGACGCACGCGTCAGGTTGTACTTCCTCGTTCTGACGTTTGTCCTCACTTTTCAAAATCTTTTCGTGGACGTTCAGTGTGCACCGTATCGTAAGTCACAGAAGACCCTAAGACTCTGCTCCAAGAGTCTCAGCGATGCGCTGTACCTGGTGTGTCATGATCGGGGCTACAACGAGCCTTCCGGTGAGGATGAATATCGTGGTCCAGGACTGGTCGAGGAGTGCTGTTACAATCCGTGCAGCTACGAACAACTCGAGGCCTACTGCAAACCTGTTTCGGATGAGAGACCAGGCAGGACATACAACGCTCTGTAAGTATTCAAATAATGTTAGACTTTCTTTTTATTCTTTTAGTCTTTCTCGAACGGATAAATCATAATCGAAGAAGTATCGAAGCATTCACTTTCGAAAACATCGAAGAAACTTTGACTCGTACGGCATTGCTTGGCTTCGTTATCGCAAGAAAATATTTTGCGTACCGCGTCCTCGGATAACGACAGGACTCAGTTTACTTTTACTCGATTGACTATTTAGTGATATTATCTTCCTGACCTCCAAGCATATGAATCTACCATGATAAATCTTACGTATACGTGACAATAGTTAATTTTTTAATTAATACTCAATTTATTTACCTGCTTGAATATACTACAAATTACTTAATTGTAATTTTCATACCGAGTATTCATTTGGCGACTACGATGACGACGACGGGGACGTGGCCAGGAGTACTTAAGTCCGAAGTGCCACAGAAACACTATCTATACATAGTTATGTGACTTGTTTTCCCGAAATTAATCTTTCGTTCTTGCATAAGTGTTTACATGGGCAACGAGAGGCGACCATGTCTGCGTAATCCATGAGGATGTTTGCGCATACCGATCGAACATTCAAGGACTCGTTAAATCATTCATTTTTTTTTGTTTTTTCTTTCAGGGACGAACCCTTCAGGATAGTCAATCTGCCCTATTCCTCGGTAAGAGAGATGGTGGCACAGGATCGTCCAGACGCCACGCCAAATCATGACAGGCTGAAAAAACGTAAGGACCGACGTGGTGACGGTCATCCAGGAAAAAAGCATGAGGGTGCTCGTGAAAAGGGCGGGAAGGGACGCAGGAAATGGTGTAGATGCCGACGCCGACGTCACAAGCGTCGTCGTCCTGGCAAGGTGTTTCTATACTAACAAAAAGACCAATTTTCTTACATTTCTTCTCCATTCGTTCTACTCTAATGTCTTTCTAATACTCCTCATTGTTACTGTCTTGGCATGAAAATTTATTCGTATACAGTTCTACATTCTGAATGCTGCATGTATTATTTAGCACGTTAACGTAATTAAATTATTTATTGCATGATTAAGGGTATCTAATTAATTATATACTCTGAGTGTATACCGTGGACATTAGTTAATTATGATTTTTGTCTTCGACCATTGTTACAGGTTCTACAGGGAATGGTGATTCCTAGTGTGCCTGCATTTCAAGTGGGAACCACGTCACCGGAACCGATTGACTCTATAGTGTTATTTCCGTCAAAGTCCTACGCAGGATTTAAGTGATTGTTTAATTATACGTTAAGTGTTTATTTTATTTTTTTTTTTTTTTAAGAAAAAGGACTGGGCTTACGTTGATACTAGAAAGTCACGGTTTAAGATGAATGCATCAGGTGATGCGTTTTCTTACGTAGTTAGATTTATAGGACAAATCCCAACGAAGTTCCCATGTTTTATCAGTCCGAATGTAATTCGGATTGTGTAATATGGGAAAATGGCGGACACTATATCCCACATATGTAAATTACACCTTGTCGCATTCATATATTCATTTCGAATTTAATTCGGATAATTGTGCATAACTTCTTGAGAGGCGATACGACTCTTTTCCGTATTGTTAGAAAGATATGAGTTTACCTCGAACGGAGGCAAAGAAAGACTATTATATTCGTTTTAGGTATTTAATGGAACTATGACAGATCCGATGTTGCCAGTAATTTTATCCTAGAATTAATATCTGCTGACTGATGATCTCACTAGTATTTAAATTAATGACCATTAATCGATTTACATGTAGTATAAACACTGTAGGCGGATAAGAATTATTTTATGAAACGCTAGAGATATTATGTGTAATAGGATATAAGACTGTAGTTGAATTTCTTATCTGGGATAACCAGTTAGCAATGAAACCTACGCTTTTATTGAATTATAAATCAATTAATAATCCATATAGATATAGATATTCATAATGAATTTTTAATTATCTCTGACAGTTGTCATGCTTTAGTATATTGTCTAGGATGAATTAATAATATTTGAATGTTCTTTTATACATCTGGTGTGATATTTGAATATGATCTAGCAATGAAATAATTTAGTAAACCAAATTCAGATAAATTATTTATTGATTTCTTTAGACATGTAAGTAGTGTACGCATAACGAAGAGATTGGGTTACAACGTAGTTGTAATCAGAGTTAGAGTTAGGTTTGTAGTTGTCAATTAAAAATCTTTAGAGTCTCATCTGAAATCCATAATTCAGGTCACGTACAGGGTATAAACTTTTCGTCCAGAACACAGCGATTTAAATTTTGACAGCACTTGGCAGCCATTTCAATGAATAGCTTCTTAGCGTCTTCCTTCCTCATAGAGGCCCTGGGCATCCTCTCGTAGACCTCGTAAAGCTCCTCTACCTCGTTGCTCGTTAAATCCATTCCAAGACTGTCTGCAGCTCCCTGTCACATTTCCCAATCTCGAAAATATTCAGGCAAAACCACTAGAGAGCAGGTCCTACACCACTGGTCTTATAACGCTACCATCCACCTCAGTATACCGGATGACATCTATCAGCGACGGTACAGGATCTGAGGCTGCATAGATACAGGTCCAAGCAAAATGCAAGCAACATTAATACTTTGCGTTAGTCACTTGATAGCTGCGTTTCAGCAAAAAAGGGGAGGAACAAGCATTAACGGTCTTTCGTGGGAAAAGTTTTCTTACCTGGAATCCAGGGGGATAAACTCCTCCGTGAGGAACTCCATATCCTCCGTTGGTAACAGGGTTAACATAACCGTAACCGCCGTACGTTGGGTATACACCATGAGGATAATAACCACCAGGAATTCTATCGTACGGGTACTGATTGTATGTGTCATATTGTCCTCGGTATATTCCATTCCCTCCTTGTAACACATCCAACACTACTGGTGCCGCTGCGGCAAGTGCAGAGGCTGTTTCCAGGGAGACCTGTCTCTTGTCGTGCGTACTCGTCGCACTAGCTTCAGCTTCCTCGGGTGCTGCACCTAATAATTTTAAACTGGATTAAAACTTTGTACAATTTCACGCACTTGTTAAATTTATTCTTGTGATCCTGGCGGTCACCAGAGAAACCATTGTCGGTTCACACACTATTCCTCCACGTACCATCCTCAGGGTTTACTGATTTTATAGAGGATCCTGCGTTTGCAGTAGAATCGACGTGTTCAACGTCCCTAGCGAAACGAGCACCACTGCAGTGCTTCATGATGATGTCCATGACAGCATTCTTACAGTGCTTGACAGCTAACACACTCGGACCGTTGTCCACGAGAAGCAAAGCCACGACCAGAAGGGTCAGGCTGTTCCTGACAAAAGAGAATCTCGACATGCTCGAAGAAGGTATGAACTCTATTGGGACTTCTGCTGCGACTTGATCTGACATGGGGTATCCACCCGGTTATATTCAATCCTTATCAAGAACGTGGCGAAATCGTGGGCTTGCAATCGCACCATTTGTTTACCTGAGTTATTGCAAACTCGTCGGAGATGGTCACGCAGTCAGAATGCAGTTAGTCCTTATTATGCCTACCTCAGCAGCTGAGGAATGAGTGGAAAGATATAATACCGAGGATACCTGTTTCGCAGTGTATTTACCTCTAAGTGCACGTGCAGGCAAGGCGATGTCAGTTAATCAGTATATCCTTAAGAAAATTCTATATTATGGTAATTTAATATCTAAAAAGGTTACAGGAACATCTATTGATCGTTGATTCTGATAGCTATTGTACAATACATATTTTATAAACTCTACCTTTGTAATAGACCAGTCAGTCTATCTTTAGAGTTCATAACCTAAAGAGACGGATTACTTATAGGAGATCCAGGTCACGATCTCTTAGTTAAACCTTACCCAACATGGAGGAAGAACGTGTCTTTACCTAAAAAGAACATATTTACACTGAGATCCAGTGCAGTATTCCAAGTTTACTAGAATCATTTTCCATTAAAGCATTGATCGCGTTCATGGGAATTGGATTAGTTATATTTAATAGATTTTCTTTTGTAATGACTACGAGGACCGTGTACATGGCGTTCTCTTTGATCACCGATTGAAAAATTCTAATTAGCTATATGCATCAAAGCGATATCGATTTACAGCGAGTAAACATTTTCTTCGTATTACGAAAGCTTCTCGTGCGATGCAAAACGTGAGGCGATGCGAACGGCGCGAAATATTTTAAACAGTTTACGTAATTCTGCACGTATTATACGCGTCCGATTATCGGGTGGCCGCACATATCTATCTTTCATCGATGTAAAATATTGAAATTGTTATTATAATTACGTTTCGCAGCTGATTAATCTCTGTGAGCAAGAGGTAATTTCTATTTTATTTTTTATCCTTAATTCACGGCATATGGTTTTAATTCTATTCTGCAAAAAAATATCTTGCGCTTCGTTAGCTCATTTGGAAGTATCATCTTATTACTCCAACTTTGTATTTGCCGACTAACATGGCGATCTAAATTTATTAGAGAAAATGTAAAATATGTCATTCCATTTTGTAAAAAAAAAATAATTCAAGAAATTAACGTGACTTTTACGTATTGTCATTCTGGTTCCTCAAAATTGTTTGCGTCTCTCTTTTGAGAAGATGAGGTGATGGAGACCATACGGAGTCGTCCTCCTATACAGGGTTATTCAGTAGAAACACACCACCTGAAAATGGTTCAACCATAGAAATCAAATGGACGGGTTAACTTAAGGTTGTGCGTTTCGACTGATTAACCGTGTATAGTCCACGTTACAGCAGGATCGATTAGAAAAAAATTTACTAGAATTCATGAGTGCACTTTTAATAAAATTTATTCAATAATGCAATACAGTTCGAACAGATTATACAATATGAATACGGTATAGTCTTGTTTTGGCTGCTTAACAATTATAACTTAATTATTTAAAAAAGACGCACACCGTCTGTTTGACGCCACTATGTAGCTACCGCTGGATACAGTTCGTTGCGCCGCTCGTTGTCGAAAGGTGTTTGAAATTCCGCGACATTATCCGGTAAGTGCTGTCCTCTTCTTCATGCGTCGGATTCCGGAACTAGGCACTTGCATTATATTTTGATAGACAGTAGTTTTGTCGTGCACGTGTGAGGGATGTTATAACCTGTTTTTTGAATACAATAATAGTTAGTTTATTTTGTAAAAAGTAAATTATTACTTCATTGGTAAGTAGAATTATTTTAACATAAAACCAGTTAATCCTCTGACAAAAATGTATTGAAAAACGTTAATAAGTATGTTTAATACCTATATAGAATCTATTTTTGATCATATAGTTTAATTCCTAAAAAAAAAGATATCGTTTGTACTGTGAAATAAAGTATTACATATTTTTCAGACAAAATGGCAAAGTCACATTCTGCAAGCAAGGCTCCTCGGAAGGAGGGCTTCAATCGTTCCGGGCATAGTATGAATCCTGAACGACCTACAGAAGGTCTGAAGGGAGTAGCTAAAGTTCGTACAAAGGCTACTATCAAAAGGTTACAAATGTACCGCAACCAAAAACCTAAACGTAATAAGGTTGGAAAGATAATTAGTCCCGCACCATTTCAAGGATGGCATACATCTGGAACAATGTCCCGTGTAGAACCAAATCAGAAATGGTTTGGAAATACAAAAGTCATTTCACAAAATGCGTTGCAGAAGTTTCAAACGGAACTGGGTGCCGCTATGAAAAATCCTTACCAAGTTGTAATAAAACCAACGCAGCTGCCTGTAACGTTATTACAACAAAAAGCAGCGAATGCTCGAGTACACTTATTAGAGACGGAAAGTTTTGAAAGTGTCTTCGGTCCAAAGAAGCTACGTAAAAAACCAAATTTAAGCATATCGTCATACGACGAGTTACAGAAACATGCAGAAGAAAAGGAAGAGAATTATGACAAGGAAAAGAATACGAAAGACATTGATTTAATCCGTCCCGATACTGGAATGAAGGATGCTCAGAGAGATTGGGTGATGGCTGCTGGTCAAAGTAGACGAATATGGAACGAGCTATATAAAGTTATAGACTCGTCGGATGTTGTTCTTCAAATTCTTGATGCCAGAGATCCCATGGGTACTCGGTCACCACCGGTAGAAAAATATTTAAAGACAGAGAAGGCTCACAAGCATCTGATTTTTGTACTAAATAAAGTGGATCTGGTGCCAACTTGGGTAACGCAACGCTGGGTGGCGATTTTAAGTGCCGAGTATCCTACAGTGGCTTTTCATGCATCCTTAACTCATCCTTTCGGAAAGGGTTCTTTAATTAATCTTCTTCGACAGTTCGCTAAATTACATATGGACAGGAAGCAAATTAGCGTAGGATTTATTGGTTATCCAAACACAGGAAAAAGTTCAATAATTAATACTTTGAGATCTAAAAAGGTGTGTAAGGTTGCGCCTATAGCTGGTGAAACTAAAGTTTGGCAATATATTACCCTGATGCGTCGTATTTACTTGATAGACTGTCCAGGAGTTGTCTATCCGTCATCGGAAACAGATACGGAAAAAGTTCTGAAGGGAGTAGTGAGAGTGGAGCTTGTGCAGAATCCTGAGGATTATATTCCAACAGTTCTTGAGCGTGTGAAACCGGAATACATGCGTAAAACGTACAAAATCGACACATGGTCGGATCATATAGATTTTTTGGAAAAGCTTGCCCGAAGAACTGGAAAATTACTCAAGAAAGGTGAACCTGACATAGGAATAGTTTCTCGTATGGTACTTAACGACTGGCAACGTGGAAAATTACCATTTTTCGTAGCTCCTGTTGGATTTGAAGAGCCTCTGTCAAAACAATCTGATAATGTAACAGTCGATACACAAGAAAATGTAGAAAGCACTAAAGAATCCAACGACGAGAAAGCTGATAGCAATTGTTCTCAAAAGGAACAACCAAAGGTTCCTATAACAGTCGTACAGGATTTCAAAAAGATTAAAGTAGTCTTACCTTATTCACGCGTTGACATGAAGAACGACTTATTCGTTGATGAAAATGTCACTGAAAATGCTGATGATACAAATACCAGTATTTCTGAGTCTACTATGCAGTCTAATGTATCATCAGATACTGATAGCAAAGAACAGGAACAATTGAATCATTCAGTTGACAAAGGTGAAATTCAAATAAGGTTAAATAATAGAACTAAGGAGAAAGAATCAAATAATGGTGAAGATTCTGATACAGGTAGTATGGCTGTTGATGATGATGATGATGATGATGATCAGTCGTTTACAGCAATGGAAAAAGATAGTTTAATGCAGAGCGCATTAGATGTTCTTAATAAAGACTATGATTCTAGTGATACAGAGATAGAGAATGATACAACGATATCTACCAGTGGTACATTTAACGTATCTGCCATCAAAGACACAAAGCAAAAGCAACTTAATGGAAAAGACAAAAAATTGACCAGCAAACAGCGTCGCGCTATTGAAAGAGCTGGCAAACGCAAGAAGATCGGCAGCGATTTCTATGAAGTTACAAACGTGAAAAATAAAAATCGCAATAGAAAGGTTCCCAAGATAAAAAGAAAATAAGATGAATACCTTAAAACCTTCTATTTTAAATATGAAATACGACGTAGGGTTATCGTGAAAAAAGATGAAATTACAAGCATAAGAAATTCGTGTACATATTTGATAATTGTAAAAGTTCCGTCATAAGTTACAAAGGGTTTTTAAATAAACTATTTAAAAAAGACCAGAAGAAAAATT